>JADRCD010227558.1:0-18197 GCA_019843815.1 Montemys delectorum
TTATCATCTGACACACTCACGTTACCTGTCTGTTGGCTGTCTCCCGTTTTCTGTCCACTATGTCTCAGTTTCGTCATTTACAGAATGACTTTGTCAGTGGCTACTATACAGACATTGTAGTGACAGATTGAAAAGTGTTGAGGATAGTCTTTGGTGCTGACCATTCCTCGGGAAAGCTCTGAACTTCCACAGTGAAGTTAGTCAGTATTTCTCACTTATCATTGCTGTGGTGCATTGTACTGCTCTCTTCTGGCTGGGTGACCTCTCTGAGCCCAAGCTTCATCTTCTATAAAATGGGGATATTAATTTTACCAAATTTCAAAAGGTGCTAAGACGTATGATGCTCTAACATCATGCAAATCATTGTTGTGAACTAGTGAGTGGACTCACTCCACTGTTGCTTACATTCTTTATCTCTCTCTCTCACACTTGGTTAAAACATTGGCACGTGCACAGATATCTTCCCCTAGATCACTCTAAACCCAGATCTTTTCTCTTTATTTCCTGACTATTTGAAGTTATTCATCTTACACTTTCCTCCATTGAGAAGTTATTGCTGGCCTGGGCAGATAAATCTTATATACAAACATTAGGGCAGTTGCCTGCCTCAAAACTTTCTTTATCTAAGCCCTTAAGCTTCACAGGAGCCCAGAGAAGAGTCAGAGAAGAGAATTTGCACCCTGCTGTGGATGCCCCTTCTGCCCCTTCCCCTGACATTTCTACCCTCACCACATACAAACCTCTTAGAGCTTCAGAGGGTTAGAGGTCAGACTAAAAATCTTGGAATGAGTGAGTCGCAGTGTTTGGATGAGTTAACAGAATGCGAGAGCCAGGCACGGTGGTGCATGCCTTTAATCCTACAACTCTAGAGATAAGCATGAGGATCTCTGTGAGTTAGAGGCCATCCTGGTCTTTGAGCTTCAGGCTACATAATGATCTAAAAAAAAAATCATCACAAAACAAGGATAAAGCAAATCCTTAAAAAGGGGAAACAAGAGAGCAGAACACACTATACTATGCAGTTAAACACAGAGATAGCCCCATCAAGTGTCTCCCCTTTGTCCCCATAATTTTCTTTGTCTTTCAGTTACCTTGAGGTCAGTTTCAGAAAGTGCCATATCTGAAACACACCTTTGAACCTGCATGTAAAGGCACAAAAGGTACATAGAGACAGCTACTGTCCCAATCTTACCTACGTTACCTTGAGATCATCATTTAAATCTTTCCCTAGAAAACAATTATTAAAATTAAAAAAGACAGTAAAAGATGTTATCAGTCAGTGAATGCTCCTTCAGCTGTTTGATCACCGTTCCAGTCATTACATAGCAAAGGCAGTCAAGATTCAGGCACTGTCCTTTGTGTGAGTCTGCAGTGAAAGACAGTGGACACAGCCCCAGATCCCCTGCAGGGTCCAACATCAGCCAAGGAGGAAAGATGACTGGTAGGAATTACTGAAAATGTCCATATTCAAACATTGGTCTCCACATTTTTTTTTTAATGTAGGTGGGAGCAGAGTGTGAATCCATTATGTAAGCCTGTCTGTTTCAAGACTTCATTCTGAGGAGGGCTAAGGAAAGTGGATGCCTGAGCTCCTGAGACTGCTGCTCCTCATTGGCTAAATTGAATGGCATACCAACATGTAGAAAGTGGAAAAGGCAATGAAAGTGACCACAGAGTTCAAATCTTAACCAACACCAGGACAATTAGGAATGATGAGTATATTTAATGACCAAGAAAAGTCAAGCACACAAGAGGACAAAAGATAACATGTCAGAGGGCACTTTGTCATGAGCCTTGGCACCACTGCTAATAAGAATGCCCACTTTCCTCCCAGCATATTTTAATTTATTCGCAGCTGCCAAGTACCGTGCTGAGGCTAATCCTGGAAGTCAGAGTTTGTGGAAGACTAAACCCTTGGAGTTATACATCTTCAGTCAGGTGTCGATTTCCTTGAATAGACAGATCCACTCAAGGACAAAGTGGTATTTGGTTTATAGAAACAGAACACCATCATTTGAAAATGGTTCTATGCCCTAGTGTAGGGGAATGCCAGGGCCAGGAAACAGGAGAGGGAGGGTTGGTGAGCAGGGGGAAGGGGGAGGGAACAGGGTTTTTTTTTATTTCATTTCTTTTCTTTTTTTTTTTCCTTTTTTTGGAGGGGAAACAGGAAAAGGAGATATCATTTGAAATGTAAATAAAGAGAATATCTAATAAAAATAAAAAAATAAAATAAATCTTTTTTTACATGTGGATGACAAAAAAAAAAAAAAAGAGAGAGAGAGAAAATGACAAGGCATCTCCTGAAATACAGCCTTATTCTGCTCACATGGGAACCCCTCTTCATGCCCATCACACTTTTAGATCTCAGCCCCTCCCTCAACTGCCTCACGACAAATGGGTGAAACACTTTGGTGCAGTTAAACATTTTATCTTACAACCAAGCTATATCAGAAGTGACAATTTCTCTTCAAAGTACGATAGCAGAATGTGTTGAAAGAATGCCTCAGTTCCAAGAAACATCAAGCCTTGGTTATTACAACTTTCGATATTAGATCCTTTGCTGTTACGGCTTCTTTCAAGGTATTTAGGTATTATATGTGTTCCCGAGATTGACACAACTGTTGCCTTAAAAAATAAGCATGTGCATGCGTGCGTGCATGTGTCTGGGTAAAATGTCTCATCTAAAGATGGAGAACAAGATAAGAGAGAGATGATCAGGAGCAAAAGCATGGGATGCTGTCCCCATTACCCATTACATTCACCAAGTCCCTGAGCATGGTCCCTAGCCTCCATTGTAGAATGCCAGAAAACACTTATTCCCAGGTTAGTTACTACACTTCTTTCTCCTCTCAGTTCTCATTAACTGGTTCCCAGGCCAGGCTTTCTTATTGTGCATTTAGTATGAAATTGTCACAGTTAACAGAGTTAGGAAATGCTCATGACTATCCTGCTAAGTTCTCGGTGACTGAAGCTTCTTGACTGAAGCCTCTGCAGTGACATCACATTCTCACGGTGTTGGGAAGGAACTGCCTTCCATTTTTCCCATGAAACAGCTACAGTCTTCCCTGAGACTGTCTACTTTGCTCTATGGAAATCTGTCAGAATCCTGTCCAAGGAATGCTCTAGCCAGAGACAGTAAGAGGACTCTGATACACAGAGTGTTCCCCAGGTAGCCAACATCTGTTGAGATGCATTCTGATCCTGACAATCAACAACTTTGAAGTAAAGAGACAGTCACTGAATCCATAATGCCACATTTAGAGCCTATTATATTACTTAAGCACTAGCTCTGTTGAAAGTTGAGCAGAGTCAAATAAATACATTCTGGAACATTCCCTTCAGGAAAAGAATCTGATACTTCACCCTATCATACTACACACGGAATAATAAAAGATGCTTATTTTAGGCAAGAGGGTTTTGAGGATATCAATAGAGGACTTATATGCTTTAATATACCTTGAAATTCCATTAGCTACAATTTCATGGTGGCTAAATAATTTATGATAATTGACAATTCATTAGATTGTAATTCACCACTGCCAAACCTACAGATTTCCTAGTATCTTTAAAAACACACATTTTCAAGGTGAAGCATGGCATTTGCTACTTCGATTGCTCCTGAAACTGCCTAATTTTATTAGTTTAGAATGTATGCCGCTACTTCAACCTGGATCATTTGGAGGTTTTCCCCCTAACACAGAGCAACAAACCTAAGAGTATTACACTATCTCATTAAACCTTCTGATTCCAGCAGCTGCCTGAACATTAGCTACATACAATCTCCTGTGTGAGCTTCCCTGGCACTCTGTATACCCCACTCTGCAAACAAAAGCACAGGCAGAGAGTCGATGTGCCTGCCAGTGTGCACATGGTATTTACAAGACACACGTATAGCCTGGTTTATTACTGGACAGATTCTTGTAACTGTTATTCAAGGCAAGAAATAAGACCTATCCAAACACATCCCAGACCCATTACAGTTCCCTCCTTTCCTTGCTATGGGCTCCTTATATACCTGAGGATGGCTTTGAGCATCTGATCATCTTGCGTCCACCCCCCCTGTGCTGATATTACAGGCCATTGCGCCTAGAGTTATGCAGTATTGGGAACTTAGCAACTGAACTCTATTCTCAGCCCATAAATTCGTCTTTTGAAGTAATTACAGATAGGAAGAAAATTCTAAAAAATGTTCAATAGGAGCATTTATTTTGGTGGTGGTGGAGGTGGATTTGTTTGTTTGTTTTAAAGTGGAGTATTATTGTGTAAATTAGGCTCGTCTTAAATTTGTATCAGTTTTTCTGTCTCCACCTCCCACATGCTGAGAAAACAGGCCACCACTGTACCTGGAAAGTACCTTTTATTTTAATAACTGGCCTTAATCCTGACTCCAGATATAAGTGCTTTTAAGAGCTTTGGCATCTCTAAGTTATAAGAACCCCTTTCATATGTTAATGGGATGACTGGTGACTGGATCCCTAGACAGCTTCAGGTGGAACAAGTTATTCTAATAACTAGGATCACTAACAAATGGTTTAATCAATCATGCTTATGTAATGGAACCTCCATAAAAATTCTAACAAGTGAGGTGCAAAGACCTCACAATGATGTGGAAATCCTGAGAGATTTTTATCATCTGAAGAGAGCTTGGAAGCTCCAAAGTTCTTCTCATAATGCTTTGTCTTACACACAACTCCCATTTTTCTGTGCAAGAAATATGATCTTGATAAGAAACCATCAAAGTGCTTTCCTGAGTTCTCTATGAAAAGCATCTATCAGAATTGGGGTTGCAGGATCTCTCAATTTCTACTCTCTCAAGATGAAGCTACAGAAAGCAACCTGGGACTTGTGAACAGCCACAGTAGTGGGAATAGTACGGATGTCTGGAGTTCTTTAATCAAGGTGGGATTTCATGCTAACTCCATGTAGATAGTATCGGAGTTGTATTGCATCAAAATAAAGTACCAAAATATAAAGTTGCTGACAACAGAGAAATGGAAAATTGTTGGGTGTAAAACCTAAAATCAATCAATCAATCAATCAATCAAACAAATAAACAAAAACATATATACATTTGATGTCAGAAATGTGACTAGAGAGAAATGGGTTTGGTTTTACATTGATAACTCACAGAATTTATTTGAGTTGCATCAATTTTATAAGTATTCTATATATTCATAGGGTACTACATATGCAGCCTTCGGTAACCACAGCCTTCATCAACACACAGAACCATTCCCTTATCATAAGGCTGCTCACAGTATCTTCTTATGGCTCCAAATACCCCTTCTCTCCCTAAATTCTCTGATAAGATAAGTATTCATCTGTTTTCTACCTTCATGGCTTCTTTAAGGGTATCAAGAATGAATTAATATAGCACATTCCTTTGGGGAGATCCTCTCCCTCATAGCATCGTTTCTTTTGGGCCCATTCACTTTGTCTAACAATAGCTGTGGCCATGTTCCCTTATTAGCAAGCCTTCCTGGTTATGTTGGCTAGTTTAAGGATGGACTCATTGAAGAACATGCGGGTTGAGTCCAAATTTTACCTATTCTAATAAAGCTGCAATGAGCATTTATGTACAGATTTTTATATGAACATAGCTTTTATTTCTCCATAATGACCAGAGTGCAATTTCTGAGTTGTATGCTCAATGTTTCTGTTTTTAAGAAAAATGTTAAGCTATTTTCCAGAGTAATTATATCATCTCATACTCCTCTCAGTAATACAGAAGTGATCCTATCTGTCTGGGTCCTTGCTAGTATTCTGCACTTCCCACTTTATTGCACTAAATCATAAATTTCCCAGCATTATTTTTCCTTTCTTTCCTGTTAAGTTTGTGAAGATCCCAGGCAGGTTCATCTATGGGTTTCCTAGTCTGGTTTTTCTGAGTAGATGCTCAGAAAAATTCAATTAGCAGCTGGATCCAGAGACGTAATCAGATGTACTCTGACCCTCTGGAAAGATATAGGCTGTTCCCCAGATGTGTTCTTTCATACAAGGTTCAGAGTGGTCTGGTGGCCTCTGTATCTCCTATGATAGCCCTTGAAGCACGGTGCAGGAGATATGGACAAGGTTATATATTCACTGTACATTTTTATGTATTGTGTGAAACAGTTCTATAAAATCCCTTTCTTTTCTCACCTGCTTTATATAATCCTAGCAGAATGAATGCTGGTATTTTCCTTTTCTCAGCTTTCAGAATAATATGATCCTTTGCCATCTTGCCCACTTGCCCAATTATTTTTTCACATCATTAGGACCTCACATTTTGAACGGGTTCAGTCTTTCTGTTATTACTATCCTGAATATTTCTAATAACTTGATTTTCTTACTACTAAGACTCAAATAATGATCCGGGGGTGCAGCTCTGTTGCTAGAGTGCTCTTCTAGCTTCAGTGAACCCCTGAGTTTGATTCCTAGCACTCCAAACTGAGCATGGAGTTTAATCCCAACAGTTTGGAAAGTGGAGGCAGGAAGATCAGGTGTCCAAGGCCGTCTTTGACTGTAGAGTTCCAGGACAGCCCTACATGGGGTCCTGTCTCAAAGCAAACAAACAAGAAAACTCAAAAGTGATTCCACTTAGGGGCAGTAGAAACCTCTTCTAGCTAGCCCTTGGGTCTTTTTAACACAAAGCTTGTAACATCTGGCGACTTCCTGACTACTGGCCATGATAAACTTGTCTGGGCCTGCATATTTCCTGCCACAAACCCAGAATTGTCCATTTTTCCTAAAGAAGCACTGGTTCCTTCGACTGGGAAAAGATTTTGTATTTGGTAGACATTGCATTCACTTTGGTGTTCTTCCTTGACGAGGGAATTCCTTGGATCTTCCAATGTGTTTTCAGTAGTGGGCATGTTGTCTAAGTTTCCTTTATTTCTGTACTTTAATTTATTGTGATTTTCAGCATTTCATGTTTTTACTTTCTTTCTCGCCCATGAGATCACCTATGTGCTTGTTTACTCTCATGCTTCTATTAGCAAAATGCTCAATTCTAGAATTTTAAGTTCTCTTGTGGTTCTGCCCACTCCTCAGCAGAGATGAGGACTCCAGCAAGACAAAACAAAGTAAATAAAATTGAAATGGCTTTTAAAAACTGCTTCAGAAAATTCTTCTTGGTCTGCTTTAGAGCTGAGACTTCAAGTGTCTGCAGCTTAGAAAACTCTGGACTGTGGAAAAGGCGTGCAAACTGACAGGTGGTCTCTATCTAAGCCTCCACGGAGCCCTTGAGAGGACCTTAAGGCCTTTCAAAGCATGGGTCTGTCTCTACTTAGAGAAAATTATTATAATTTATAATGGCTTTGCTCTCTGTGGGAAAACACTCAGGAACAATCACCCGCTGGCCATTCCTTTCAGAATCCTCAGGCCATGGCAGGCCCTTTTAAGAACAGGCTTTCAGAGAAGTATTTCTTAACCCTTGAAAGTCTGTTGTCAAGTCTCTGTGGTATTGGGGAAAGCAGCTTACAAAGCATGGAACACTGGTGTCAAGCTTCTATAGTTATTCTATTAATTAATTGGCTTTGAAGTATAAGGATATTATAACAAGGGACAATTTAAAGAAGTAATTATAGCACCAAGAAATTTACCTGGGATCACACAAAACAGCCCAGCTCTTGCATGCAGGCTTGGTTTAACTCCATGAACATAAATTCCATTACCTTCTGTCTGAAGTTTGGAAAAATCAAAATACATAGACTGATAGTACAGAACAGAGAGTTAGAATCCAGCCCATGCACATGCAGCCAACTGACCTTTACACACACGCTAAGAATAGTGACTGATAAAGGATAGTGTTTTCAGACAATGGGGATGGAAGTATTAGACAGCCACATATAGAAGAATTATCCAAGACCTTTATCTCTCACCAGTTAAAGTAAAAAACTCAAAATTCTTAAATATAAAACATGTCACTGTAAAACCACAAGAAGAGAACATAAAGGAAGTGCTTCAGAACACCTAAGTGGATAATAATTTTATACACGACCACCAAAGTTAGGGAAGATAAGCAAAAATAGACAAATGGGCTCATATCAATCTAAAAGCTTTTATATAGCAGAAGATACCATCAACAGAGTTTAGAAATAATCTATAGAATGTTGGAAGTTATTTTAAAACATTACCTGGCAAAGACTTACTATCCAGAACATAAAAGGAACTCTTAAAAACTCAATAGCAAAATCAAACCAATTAAAAATGGCCAGTAGATCTAGTTAGGACATACAGATGACCAGCAGGCACATGGAAAATGATGCTCAATTTCACTAATGATCAGAAAAATGCTAGTCAAATCCTTATTTTTGCTCCTCAAAAAGTACTGGTGAGGACATGGGGGAGATCGGACGCTTCACATTACTGATGAGAATATAAATTAGCATAATGATATGAAAACAGTATGAAGGGAGATTAAAACTGTGATCATCATGTGACCCAGTAACATTACTCCTTCAAGTATAGCCAAAGAATTGAAATCAGTTGAAGGGACAATTGAAATCTCTGTTAGTTGCTGAACTCCCCACAAAAGACACAAGATGGAGACAGCGTAAGTGTTCACCTGCTGAGAAATATGTGAACTGCAATACAAATATACAATGGAATACTATTCACTCATAAAAAGAATGAATTATTCCCACAGTGACAATGTGGGTAGAACTGAAGATTATTAGGTTAAATGAAATAAGTCAGGCACAGAAGGAGTTTAATGTGATGTCACTCATGCAAGGAACCTAAGAGTTGACTTCACAGACATTAAAAGTTGAATGGTGTTCATCAGAGACTGCAGAAGGCAGTGGGGGAAGGGATGGAAAAAGACTGGTTGATGAGGATACAGTTTCAAAAGAGAAATGAGTCCTGATGCTCTGTTAGAATGGTGAGAGGCAATGGTGTAGGCGGAGAGAAGGCACTATGCATTGTAGAAAGCTAGGAAGCGAGACTTAAAAGTACTCACCATAAAGAAATGACAATCAAGGAAATGAACATGAAAATCCTCATTTGAATGTGCCAAACCATTAGATGCTATTCTATTAATATATGTAATACTTGTTTTTATGTATTGGTTTGACAATACAAAAATCTGAAAACAGCTAAACAGAAAAAAGCATGTGTTGATTTTAGCTTCAGTGGATCAACTTCTCTCAGCTGTTGTGTTCTAAATTTCAAAAATGCTGGTGACTGTTTCTCCTTTCAGAAAACATATGGCCTTCTTACATTATGAGGCTTCTTTGAAATCAAATTCTAAAATAACCAAGTACTTAAAAGACACAGAATTGCAATGGAAACTTTAGTCCCCAAAGACTATTTCTTGAAAACCTGTTGGGTAGGCAAGTTCCCTGAACTATCAGCCTCGTTCTAACCATTCTAACCTCTAACTCTAGCATTGCAAGTTAGGCTAGACCAATCCCAAGAATTCATCAGCCAGCCCTCGTAGCAGAAATCAGTGAGTTTCAGCTTCAGAGAGAAATGTTGTCTCAAAAGATGTAAAATGTAGAGTGATAGAAGACTTCTGACATCCTTCTCTAACTTCTGAATGCACCTACATGAGTTTGCTTTTGTATTAAGCTTCACTTGCTTGCAAAGTTCATGAAGGACCTATGTAAGATTCCTACAGCCGTAGTGGATGGCTGCTTTTTTTCCTACTCTCACAGAGAGCAAGTTGGCCTGGCCATAATAAAATGTTTGCCTTGCAACATTGCAGTCTCTGAAAGTATTTGAATCTCATTTGCAACACTATATCATACGTGCACACACACACACACACACACACACACACACACAGGGGGGGAGGGAGGGAGGGAAAGGGAGACGGAGACAGAGATGGAGACAGAGACACAGAGAGTCAGAAGTTAAGCTATGGAAATCTTGGTATTTTAAAACCATATGGCCTGCTTGTGTTCCATGTTCACCATGGATCCACCTTGAGTGCTGGATTTTCACTGCATTGATGGTGGAAATGAAGTACCCATCACCCACAGAGTTTCCATTCCTCAAGACTAAATAAGCAAGCAGCTACACTAGCTTCCTAGGATGCTCTAACAAAATACAGCCATTTATTTTTTTAGAGTTCTAGAAGTTAAAAGTCCAATATGCCAACAGGATTAGTTTCTTCTGAGGCTTCCTTGACTTGCAAATGATGGCTCTGCAGTTGTGTCCTGCCAACCCTCCTGCTGTGTGCACACTTCCATTCTGTCTTTTCCCTCTTCTTACTGGGACACCAGTCTTTCGGGATTAGAGCCACATCTTTATGACCTCAGTTAAAGTCTGCATTTAAAGTCGCTGTCTCCAAATATGTTCTAAGTCACTGGGGGTTAGGCAGCAGCACATGACCCTGAAGGAAGTGGCAAGGCTCAGTTCACAGACACCCAGGCGCACAGTTTGTCATTCAGCTCTGTCCCATAAGCTCCCTCCTCTTTGTGCCTTCTGCTGAAGCTTCCTTTTAAACTCTGACAAAGAGAGAATAAAAAGGATTATCAAAGACTCCTAAGGGTGCACATGTCATAGAAATCTGTGCTTTGGGAAGAATGGAGGCACATTGCCTGGATGCTCATCTCTCATCCATTAGGCTTCTTTCATGCCTCAACAGGGAGGAATTTCAAAACCATAAAGGACAAAGAGAAATCTGTGAAACGTCTTCCGAGAGATACCACTGGGTATGAGAAACCTTCCCATTAGGCAGGCTTTTCTCCTTACCAACCTGGGGTCCTGTCCGTTGCCATCAAGGGAGAATTGGAGGTTTGGGTGTGAAGTGGAAGCTGTGAAGAGTCATTTCAGCCCCGCTCACAAGTCCTTTCTCAGCTATGAACACATGAATCCCCTAAGACTGCTGTCCTAATAAGACCAGTCCTTCCAAATCATCAAGGCAGGACAACAGGCTCAACATAGTCAGAAGGAAAATGTTAGGCTCTCTAGCAATAGAGAGATTATTCGTAGTTTACTTTTAAACATTAAGATCCTTTTGAAAGATCTTTGACTTGGCTTTCAAATTTTGGCAGTTCACAACTAAAAGGTTTATTTATACCTTTTCTCCAGGATATCAAAGGGTCTCATGTATTTTAAATGTAAAAAGATTGTCCCCTCTGCTGACCACTCAGTGACAATGATAGACTACTCTCTATTCTTATGTAGAAATATGCTATGCAATCTCTCTGTCCTTCCTGCAATACATTTAAGCAGATCTTTCCTGATTCAGATCAAAGCTTGGAGAAAGGATTTGGATTCTGCTTGCGTTTTCTATAATAATCTTCAAATTGGCCCTGTAAATAGAAATAGCCCCTGATCAGAGGTGCTTAGTCATTTCAACTGGAGGTTCTAGGAGAAAGAATAAGGCTAGCCAATTCTTTCCACAATTGTGAATGTGCTAAGCTGTAAGGCAAGGGAGCTTTGCAGACACCAAGATGAAGAGGTTATCTTGGGTCTGCTGAGATCACAAAGGGGACAGAGTCAGATGGAGTTCAGGAGATGGTCTGCTGCTGGCTTCAGTAATGGAAGAAGGAACCACAAACCAAGAAAAGCTGAAAAAGCTGAAGAAATGGGCTACCAGAGCCTCCAGAAAGAGGAAAGCCCCCACAGATCTTGATTTTAGTCCAGTAAGACTCATTTCATACTTAGGACTTTTAGAACTATAGTCTAATATATTTGTGCTGGCTTAGAAGTCATTTGTTCTAGAAGCAATGGAAAACAAGTAGAAAGTTTTGTTTCATAGAACCTTCAACTAAGACTTGAAATATAGAAGGATATCTGTGTTATATTCATCCATTGGCATTATGAACAAGTCTTAATGGTTCCCAGATCTAATTCCCCAGTCCAGATTATCCACAGAGCATCTTCTAGTCCAACTAAGCCACAAGTGGATGCTGATACTAGTATATAACAAAATACATACACTTATGACACAGTACCGCAGTACTACCTGTCTGACATTCAGGCTCATCGCAAGCATACCCCAAATGACTTCCTGTCTACTCATGTGCTCAAATGTAATGCCCACTAAACACATGTGAGTCTCTATTGGGAAACTATCTACTATTGTGGTACTATTTCAGCATAATCTCTGAGGCATCACTCAGTGAGAGCCATGTGCCATATCTCTAGGTTTGGTGATTACATTTTCTTACATATAGTGTTTGCCCAACAGTATTTAAGAACCCATGGGCTTTGGGCACAATATTTGGATTCAGATCTCAGCAACTCTGATTGATAGCTCTGTGGCCTAGAATATTTAATGTAATGAACTGGGGGAGGGAGAGGTGAATGCCCATTTTATCATGTTTTAGGGAATAATAACAAGAATTACACATGGGGTTGTTTTTAGGGCTTTTTTAGACAAATAATTAAAAATGCCCACAACAGCTACTGCCTTGTGGTACGTGCCACAAGGTATTTATTTTTCACATTATTTATTGTAGTTGTTAGTCATCATTGCCTTGCTGTGTGGCCACCATCAAAACTGCAATACTGAGTCCCTGACCTCAAGTCACCTTTCTTCTAATGGGAGATCCAGGAAGGCAAGGAAACCAAAGTGACTTAGTGAGTGTGTCCATGACTGAGCAAGACCTACAAGCATATATTTGGACACAGAAGCAATGAAGTGAGAGGGGGAGCAGTCTTGCGTGCAAGTCAGCCTGCACAAGGGTGCTTCAGTTGTGGCCTGTGACTTGGTTGGTGCTATGGTTTAGACATACAATGTCCCTCAGAATTCATGTTGTTGGATGCTTAATGTCCAGCTGGCTCACTGTTATAGGAGGTTCTAGAACCTTCAGGAAGCCTAGTGGAGAGAAGTATATCATTGAAGGTGGGCCTTGCTGTTATATAACCTAGCTTCATTTTCTGTCCCATTTCTCTGCTACCTGGTTTGTCTAGATAAGACCACACAGCCTCAAGCTCCTACCCTCATCTGTGAAAAGCTGCAGCCTCAAACCATGTATCAGAAGAAAGATTTCCCCACTTAAATGGCTTCTTGTCAGTATTTGGTCACAGTAGCTAGAAAAGTAACTAACATAAGAGAATAAAGGAGTCGTTGAAAAAGGGCTATGAGGCAGCCTGGAAAATGGACAAAAATGATCTGACTAGGGAGACTTAGGTGGGGTGTCCGCTGAAGGAGGCAGAATGCCTTAGGTAAGAGACAACTCTTCTGGATTTACTGAAGCCTTGTGTTTTTAGTTCAACATGCAAATTCAGGATCATCATTCATGATAACATGTGGAAGACTAAATCCATACTCCAGAATAAGCCAACTAAGCATTAAAGAGTGCCCAGCAGACACAGATGGCAGAGTTCAGCTTCGCTAAAGAGACCTTTCCCTGAAGAATCCTTTTGAAATCTGAAAGACAGCTTATTCATTTGATAATAAGAAAATAACAACGGAATGTTATAAGAGTGGTAAAAAACCAAACTTCTAGACAAATTCTAATCCTGGGTACATATTGAACTCATGTAGACACCTGTGGAAAATCACAGGCTCCTATCCTATGCCTATTAAATGAGATCAATAGGAATTATTAATATGTATGAATGGAGTAGGTTCAAAAGTAACAGACATACACAGCTAGGGATGAAAACTACAAGCTTAATGTCTGTAAAATGGTAAGAGTCTTGAAAGAGTCCAAGCTTTTCTATTCAATGATCTAACTCAGATGAATGCTTCAACCCAAACATATTGAGTAAATCTGAAGAAATAATCAACTGTTAAATTGGTAAAATGGAAGGTACTCTGTCAAAAACTAAATCGACCCTGAGATCTAGGCTGTCTCCTTACCTTCATGGGTCATTGACCTCTATGTTTATGTCACATTATTTTGTTTTTAAAGATAACTTTAGGTATTGTTTTGATAATTTGCCTGTGACCTTTTATTGTACCGACAAAATGAACACACGCCATTAAGAGAAGATGGAAAATGTGCTGTTCTGTGCTGTGCAGTGAGGTCATTTACTTTGCAAGAAAGAAATGCATGCATGTCAGTCAAGAGACAAGTCACAGAGTGCAGAAAAAAAATGTCCTGCTGAACAGAAAATTAGCCAATGATCAGGAAACAACTGGTACTGTAATGGAAATCTTTCAAGCTTGAATTAAGTTACTGACTAATGAAGATCCTGCAGGGAAGGGTAAGAAAGGCAGGGTGGGGGGGAATGTTGGATGCTTATTAAAGAACCATTCATGCAAATTACCTGACTGATGGTGTTTCTGGCAAGGCCTCTTAAGATGCCCCTGATAAGACAGGGACAGCAGCCATTAGGCAGTTTAGACATGGAAGTATCTGGGGGAAAAAGTAATAATTTTCTTTACCTGGATTCCAGGAGGAGAAGGCAGCATTTTCTAATCAAAAGAAGGATATTTCAGCCAATGTAGCTTAAGAAACTAGACTAGACTGGCAATTGAAAAGGAAAGATCTTTCTTTCATTTGCTGTTTATCAACAAGAGTATGATAGATTGATGATGGGGTAACAGAGGGCCAGGGGCCAAGGCCTCTGTGTATTTGGAGTTAGCAGGAGGAAACTTCCAAGTTTCCTTTCTATCACACACACACACACACACACACACACACACACACACACACACATTTCCATTTAATTTTGCAACTTCCCTCTCTTTTTGGAGAGGGGAAAAATCCCACTAGTTCCCACCAGAAGTGGGTGCACTCATGTAGTTCCACACAGACAGCGAGACATGCCTATGTAGCTAAGCTGTAGGCCTTCCAGAGTTCTGGAGATTCTAATGACTTGAACTAAATCAATTCCTGACAGAAAGGCAGTCACATAGGGACAAGACCCATAGCACAATTATAGCTTAGCGGAGGGGAAAGATGTGCTTCAACCAGGAACCAGCTTTGCAGACACATTCAGCACATGCTTCTTCTGGGCTATCTAGTCCAGTCATTCATCATCTCTGAGGTAGAAGATGGACAGCAATGCAGAATAATCCTTTATAGATACACGCATTATCCTGTCCAGGGCGTGGTCAACCAACTTCTCTCTCACTTTGGAAGAAGGCAACCTTACTTCGACTTGGACTCATACTTCAGAATTTCTGACTAAATACCCTTCTTGCCCCCTCCCCCATGCCCTCTCCCTCTCTAACTCCTTCATGTTTTAGTATTTTTCCAGGTTTTTACAATTTTATATTTTGATGGGAGCTATGTTTTTTGTCATTGACCAACCCCCTCCCCCTTCAATGGCACTGGGACACACTGAGTATTTGATGTTGAAGGGTTTCTTTAAGGAAGCAGCGTGGAGGAGGGGCTTTCTGACTTTTCTATAAAAAGAACCATAACACCCTTCTCTGCTTAGTGAGGAGCCTTATGTAAGAGGAGGATCAGCTTTATTGATGACGAGGAAGGGACACAGTGGAATTCAAGCAAGCCCTGCTACCCCTTACTGACTTGTTACATTTAACTCTGATCAAATTTCTCCGTGGTCTACATTTCATCAAACCTGAGTAAAACACCTCCCAGGATTAGACATATCTTCAGGGTCCATTCCGTAAGGTCCCTGTGCCATGTAAAATTTATATTAAGGAAACATACTTAATTGTATGTTTACTTAATTGTACTTTTATTTTACAACTGTCTTTTTTTTTTTTACTGGAGTCCCAGCCGTAGACCACAGCACAATGAATATTTTGTGCTGGAAGAATTTAAGACAAGAGAATATTATAGAGGAAATGGTATCATTCCCTCTACCACCCCCCTCACCTTCTTTTGACAGGACCATGGAACAGTAGATTTCCCAGCAGGGTAGGAGACAGAGAAGAACTAACAACATACTCTCTGAGTCCAAACATGTAGACTTTGAGATGAACTTGAAGAAAAACTTCAGACACATAGCCAAACTGCAAACCAAAAAAAGGATCACCTCTAGGTGCCAGAGAAGAAAGAAAAAGAACCAAGAACCACAGCATGAGCCATCCCTGGAGTCCAGACGTTCACAAAGGAGTGGAAGGTATACCTCTTACTGTGCAGCTGGCCAACCTGCTAATTAGGTGGCAAGGGTTACTTTCACAGGCTGGAGACCAGCAGGCAGATTTCCTGCCCATGAAAGGGTGGAGAAAAAAAATGGCTTCCATCTGCCTGCTTTGACACGTAGAGAAATCAAGTCATCCTTGGAGGATGGAAACATGCAATCTGGGTTTTGTATTTTGGAAACTTGAATTTGAAACAGTAGTTAGATGGAAACTTTAAGCCAGAAAAATAAATTGAAAATAAAATGTAACTGAATGAATTCTGTGTGACTCTAGCAAGAAGACCTTTGAAGAGCTCAAGCAAGACAGACTGAAGGCTATAACAGGGAGGATCCAAAACAGGCAAGAAGGAGTCAAGTAGCCCTGTGGAAGACCAGCATAAGCTAGCTTAGATTGAATAGGAAAAAGGAGAGCTATCTATGTTACTTGAGTTTGACTCCATTAATTGTGGAATCATGAATGGCATTAACAACAGGAAGAGGAAGAATGAGATGACAGGGCAGCCTCCAGCAGAGGTGGCAATGGCTTGGGTTTGCATTGGAGTCATCAGGGAGGTCTGCAACTCAGAGACATAAAGCTGCCTAGGACACAAGACTTGTGGAAGCAGAAGATTGGAACAGGAAGACTGAGATTTCCCAAGGAAAGCAAAGGTAGCACCCTGAAGGAAGAAGGAAAGCCCCAACTGCTGCATGTAGTTTTACACTACCGCCTTTAGCTCCAGGAAGTAACCACACTACCACCCCACACCTGGCTTCCCTCGAATCCTGGGACAAAAGACACACACAGTTTGTTCCTTTTCAAGTTGGCCTTAGGACACAATTGCTGTGTGTTACTATCTCCTGCCTGCAAAAGCACACCCTTAATCATATTTTAATCTCAGATCCTCCTACCTGTCCTAAATGACAGTGGCTGTTCCCACCTAGCTCCTGCCAAAAGATTCATGAGCACCCTTCTGGAGTAGTTAGTGGCCACAGGACCCAGATCCTCCCGAGACCCCACATAGCTACTGGCTTCTTCTCCCTCCAAAGAACAGCAAAAAACTCCTTCTCTCCTTCCTTGCATCTGCCTTTTCTTTCTGGGACCCAGAAGTCCCATCTGTACCTTCTACTCAGCAATTAGCCCCTGGCTTTCTTTACAGACAGATCAAGAAGCCATTGGGGAACAGAACCTTAGCATCAGAACCACCCCCTTCACCCAACCATCAAGCTGAACATGTGGTCTATTCACATGAGCAGATTATAATAACAAGGTTGAGTCTGTGATCTAGGCACATACAGAAGGCAAGAGCTACATTTCTGTGGTTGAGTAAATTCCTTGTGGAGAAACCCTTGTCCAGATAGCTCTCTTGAGCTAGGTCCAGAATGGAGGATTCCCTTTACCATCAGGGTTTCTCCTTCTCTGACCTTGTCTGGGAAGCTCAGAAATCACCCTCTGCCTGAGGAGTGCCTCGGAGCCTTGGTTAGGTTACAGGTTAAGCTTCCTCTTTCCTGATACGAACTTGTCCAGCAAGCACCTAGACTTGCTGGAATGCCTGTCCATGCAAATGAGGCATTATCCTGTACCTTTAGCTGTAGGAGATGATAAGAACCCTACAAATCCCTACCCTATACTATATATACTATATAGCCCTTGATTCATACCAATTAAATTTGAGCCACCTCTCTGAAACTGATTGGAAAATAGTCATTTCTGTCATACCCGTGGGCCATTCAAAACCCTGTTCTTTGATTCTGCTCCCCTTGTCCTCATGGGCTGGTGGCCAACAGTGCCCAAGGAGAAGAGAAGACAATAATTCCTTTTTCAGAGTCTTCTACCATAAAAATGACAATGTCTTTAAGAACAGCAGGTTGGTCTGAGACCTGGAGATATGAGCCATTTATCATTGGGCCAGTATTTATTGAGCAAACACTGAGGGCTCAATACTAGTTGCTCTAGTTCACACACAGCATCTTCTTCTTCCTTCAGTTAGGCTTAACAACATGAGCACACAAAGTAGCAAGCTTCACTGTGGGATTTTCATGCACATTTTGCTTATATTTGGCTTCTTTCTTTGATGCTGTCGGCAAAACTCTTGTCTCCACTTTTTCTGTTAACTCTTCTGCTTTCATGTCACATGCATTCTGATGGCCTCTATTTCCTCCTTCTCCTACCCTTTCTTAAGATCTCTTTTTGAAATACTATGGTCTCTTTTCTAGTTTCTTGACTTATCAACACACACACACACACACACACACACACACACACACACACACAC
>JADRCD010227559.1:0-18114 GCA_019843815.1 Montemys delectorum
ATCCCTCTATGGCCTCTGCATCAGCTCCTGCTTCCTGACCTGCTTGAGTTCCAGTCCTGACTTCCTTTGGTGATGAATAGCAATGTGGAAGTGTAAGATGAATAAACCCTTTCCTCCCAAACTTGCTTCATGGTCATTATGTTTGTGTAGGAATAGAAACCCTGACTAAGATAGGTATGGTCCTTTAGCTTAGAGATTATTCATTCTTTGTAACCACATGGCTCTCTGAAATGTTCATTTTGGTACACATAGCTAGAGTGGTTCTGTGGTCTGTAATGGAAATTTGATCAATAGAGTATATTTAAAAAAATGGAGTATTTAATACCCAGTATATCCTCTTCCCCCTCTCCCCCCTTTCCCTCTGAGAACACATTTTGACACCAAGACCTTAAAATAATTCATCCAGTCATCTAAAAGTATATATCAAACATCCAGTGGGTTCTACCTTTATGCTGAATGTGTGTAACTGTAAAATGAGGTGGTCCATAGTAGTGCTTGGGACCACCGCTCTTCCCATCTTCTAACTTAAAATCTACAGGGGAGCATTGAGGTTAATCTTGATTGTCAGCTTTATAGGATTTAGAATCACCATGGAAACACACCTGTGAGTGTATCTAGGAGGGTATTTCCAGAAATAGTGATTTGAAGAAGGAAAACCCATATTGAAAGTGGGCCACATCATCCCATGGGCTGGGTCCCAGACTGAAGAAAAAGAAAAAAAAATCCCATTTGAGTACCAGCATTTATTTCATCTCTCTCTGCTTTCTGACTGTGGGTGTCTTCTCCATGACGTTTCTGCTATGATGTACTGCATCCTCCCATTTAAGCCTCAATAGATTTTGAAGTTACTTCCTGACAGAGCTACCTTGGACATTTTTACCTATTCTGTAAATTCAAGCATCAGAGTGGGTCCTGATACACTGATCATTTGATTCTACAAGCTCCAGAACCTCGGGACCCCAATCCATCTCCATGCAGAGAATACGATGGACAAGCTGGAGGAAGGAGTGTGTTACCAAGAAAGTCATCATGTTTTTGAGGTTTACAAAAAATATCCTTAACACCTGCCTCATCAATGTGGTACATTCAGAAGCAGTCATGCAGGTTCTGAGAGCTGATGAACTGTCAGTTCGTCGGGGCACCTCAGCAGGAACAGATGCTTCCTGGCAGCCACATTGGAATCACATCTGGGAGGATGTGTTCTGACAAAGCACTGGCCTTTGCATTACTGATATTTTAAGCCTTGAGATCTGTCATACCATGAGAGGGAATGAAAAAGCGGATTCCTTTGAGTATAAATGAGTCAGGCAGCTTCAGGGACAAACATGCTTTTTTCCATTTTTTTTTTTTAGAATCATAAAGAAGCTTATGAATTATTTAACCGAAACTTCAAAATAAGGAACACTGCTGGAGATGAAGAGGGACCTTTTATAATGGAGGAAACAAAGAAAAGTCTGTGTGTGATCCATCGGAAGCTGTAATATTTGTAAATATGTGTGTATTTCATAACAGAGCTTCAAAACGCAGGAAGCAAAAAACAGCATAAAAGGAGAAACAGACAAACCAGTGGGTATCGCAGGAGTGTTTCTATTCTGTTCTTAGTTACTGACAGAACAGAGCGTGGTAGACAAAAGCTTTGGAAGATTACGGCAGCACTAGCAACCATCTCGACCTAGATGACATTTATAGAACTCTTGGCCAAGAACAAACAGCCTTTTCCCCATATAAATGGAACACTCACCAGGATAGATTTTTGTGCTGGACCACAAAACAAAATTTCAATGAATTTCAAAAGGCTGTGAATCCTGTTAAGTACATTTTCTTATAAAGCACATTTTACTCATAATAGGTAGGATCCATATTTCAAATGTATGTATGACTTATACACACATATACACACACATAAGATCATACACATGACAAGAAAACAAGAGAGGAAGGGACCAAAAGGAGAGAAAAAGACAGAAAAGAGAGAGTAATAGGGTAAGCATGGGTACAGAAAAATGATATATGTTTTATATAACTTAAACATGAATGAAAGCAAAAACAAAATATCTGGAAAATCAAATATTTAGAAATTAAGTAACACAATTTTATTTTATTTTTATTTTTGCCATGCTAGGGATTGAACCCAAGGCCTCATGAGTGATGAGCAAGTTCTTCTCCATTGAGCCACATCCCCAACCCAGTAACATTTTCCCAAATGTTAAATATTCAAATGTCAAGGTTAAAAAAGTTATAGGTATATGTACCCGCATGAGTTTATGTGCACTGTGTGCATACAAGTGCCCTCAGAGGCCAAAGGGCATAAGATTCTTTAGAACTGGAATTATACATAGGTAGTTGAGAGCTTCCTGATGTATCAGGTACTGCACAAGCAGTAAGCATTTTTAATAACTGAGCAATCTCTCCAGGCCCCCTATACCTAATTACACAGTTCTAAACAATCCATTGGTCAGAGGAAAAAAATCACAAGGATTGACAGTTTCTGAATTTAAAGCATGGTGGTTTCTTTCTCTCTTAGGAGTGGCATGTTCAACTTCCCTGTTGCCTAAGTCTATGCTAGTTTTGTTCCACAAAGTCCTAAGATAGCTCTGAGTTATGGGTAAACAGGGGTGGATGGTCACGTGGAAGGTGCTTGGTCTGACCCACATCGTCATTTTGGGCTGTGAGCCAGACTGAAAACAACAGTCTTTGTTTACTCATGATGGCTGTGCAAGTAAGTAAAGGAGGCCAGAGAGAAAGTATCTGGTTCCCCTCAGATGGACATTGGGAGGGTGTAGGTGGCATCTCCTGAGGTACTCCCAGCAAAAGCATCCTGCCTTGGTGGGCCAAGGGTCTAGGGGAGGGTCTAGGGGAGGAGCTAGGAATGGAAAATTACTGAACTGGAGTAGATCAACTGTCTTGGCCAAACTCCATCTGAACATCATGGGGGTGAGCCTGACATTTTGGTTGATGCTAAAATGTTAGTTGTCTATGCCAAACTCCTTGGATTTGAGATTCTGAGTTTCATTTTATTGTATTTTTTTTTTTTAGTGCAGTTATGAAAACTTCCATGATGTAGGAACTTATATAATTACCTGTAATGAAACTGGAGAAACATTGAGTTACTGTGGTGCTAAATAATGTCAACACTAGATTCTTTCATGAGTGGACTTTTGAGGAACATGTTATGTACCCGTTGAAGTGTGTGCACCCCTCTCTTGCAGCCCCTGCTGGGGAAATACTGGAGTGAGCCCACATCAGAATAGACTGGATGTGATGTCTGAGATGCTTTTCTGTGAAGAACTCTGCTCAGAGGTGTTGCTATCACAGTGTTCCCAGTGCAGGCTCTATTCCTGCTGTGAAGAATAGGCACTGTAAGCACCTCAGTGCTAATAACCCAGAGAGCCCTGAGAAGAACTCATCTTCTCATGAGGAAAACTGCCTTCTACAACGGACAACACTGCACTCAAAAAGCCATTGTGACAAATGTCAGGGGGTTTGCATGTAGAACACAGAACAAAGAAGCCTGCCAGAGTCCTCACTCTGCAGAGGGAAAAGATGTATCTGGGTGGGACAATGGAGCTTGAGAGCTTTGCACATTAGAAGAGCTTGGGTTGGTTATACAGCATAATATGGGAAATTACATTAGCAGGGATATCATTATGTAATTGCTGCCAGGTTTTAGTGCAGAGCAATATGAAGCAGAAATACAACAAAATGGGTGAGAAGAATAAACCCATCTGCCTGCTTGATAGATACACATAAAGCATCATGTGCCTTGTCCCACACCCAGAATGAGCTGGACAGAGTGACTGAAGTGGAAGGACAGAAGACTTAGCAATAGCCTGCATTTTGTTGGTGGCCCAGGGCAAGATGCAAAATTAGGTCACCTATAGAACTGGTGGGCCTGGACAAGGCGACTCTCCAGTGTTCTGGCAGCAAGCTTCCATTTTCCCATGCTGGACTAACATGGAGGTAAAACAAGGTCAGAGAAGGAAATTGGAATTAGGGCCTGGGCCCCATAAGGATCTCACATTTGTGGGAAACGTTTTCACACAGAAGTCTGGGATGCACTGTGCTATAGACCAAAAAATTTCTTCACCCAGATTCCTAGATGAGAACCCCGACATCCAAAGGAGATCCAAGTCTTCTGTGAGCCACTGGCTTGGGACTCTGCTGGCTCTGACAGTGGTCTGGGAACACATGTGCAGGATTCTGGCACCGTAGTAACCATATGGGCACCTAACACTATGGGAGCCTTGGCTGGGCAGAGAAGGGTATGTGTGCTTCAGGAACTCTATATAGCAGGTGGAACTATCTAGAAAGCCCTGAGTTTTTCTTCCTTTTGATTACGTCTCCATCTGGGGAAGTTTGGCTCATGCAGATGTAGGAAAGCCTGATGGGTGGTTTGGGAAGTTTGGGCGTCCTTGCCGCATGAAGTCCCTGCAGCAGCCTACCAACTGACACTTCAGAGCCTTTCTTTATACACTTCAGCCATCCTCATACTCCCTATCTGGTTTTTTCCAGGTCCAGCTCTCGCTGCCCAACAACTGGCCCTATGTACTTAACTCTAGCCTTGTTTAGGTCCATTGACCACCTACAACTCCCCAACCATGGTTAAGGTCAAAGTCATTATTGAAACAGCCAGAATGTGAGTTAGTTTTCTTACTAGGTAATTGTCACAGTGGGTTCACACTGGTCTGGTGGCCATCTAAAATCTCACACCTTTCTATCTTTTCCATATAACTCAATACATAGAAAATTGGATTTGCCACATTTTCAATTGTTAACTGTATATTTTCTACAAAACCAAAATAATATAAAAAAGGGGTATTTTTTCACCTCTCCTGAGACAGAGCCTCACTGTGTAACTCTAGCTGTCCTGAAACTCACTATGCAGACCAAGGTGTTCATGAACTCACAGAGATCTGATTGCCTCTGCCTCTCATGTACTGAGATTAAAGGCATGCACCACTATGCCTGGCACAATAGGGTACTTTTGTGTGCTGAATTTCCCTCTGTCTTAGTAGAATTAGCTTCAAGGATGTTCAATCCATCTTTGCCCTGTGCCTTCTTACCAAAGCCAGCAGTTCAGCAGGGGAAAACAAGAGAGGCTAAGAGAACATGCCTTGGGGGAGAGAAATGGAGTGGGAATTATACACAAATTCAAAGGAACATTCCTGTGAGACTACAGCCTTCAAAAGATAGATTCATTAGATATAATTAATTCATTCAAACCATATTCTAGAAAATATATTCATATAATTGCATTTTATATAATATATTCATAAAGACTGTGCCTGGGTACAAGCAATTCTTTGGGCTAGATTTGCCTTATGAATAATATGTTAATAAAGAATATATTTGAGGGAACCTTCATATTCAAGATAATCTTATTAATGTTTCTCTGGGTCACTGAGTTCTTCCTTACTCTGCCCTAAGTCTTACTGAGAATCTATTGTTTCTTCATTCCCAGCAGCCTAAGTGCCTTCAGTATGTGGTTTCTAGATTTTTCATCAATTTACATTCATTCTTGTCATTTACAGCTAAGCTATAAGAAAGATACGACTGATCATATCTTTCTTTCAGGTTGGGTCCGGGTCAGGCTGGGTCTTATGTATGTATGTATGCATATATGCATGCACAGATGTATGTATGTATGTATGTATGTATGTATGTATGTATGTATGTGTATGTATACATGTATATGTGCTTGCATGCATGTGTGTATGCATACATGTATGTATGTATGCACGAATGTATACATGCATACATGTATACATGTATGTATGTATGTATGTAAATAAGTGAGGAGAATGGGATAGTTGCTTTAAATTCAAAGTCTGCCCTATTAGCCATTATTATAGTGATAATCATACTCAGCACACAAAAGTACCCCATTGGGCCAAGCATAGTGGTGCTTGCCTTTAATCTCAGCACATGAGAGGCAGAGGCAATCGGATTTCTGTGAGTTTGTGACCACTGTGGTCTGCATAGTGAGCTTCAGGACAGCTATAGTTAAGTAGTGTTGTCTAAGCACGTGTTATTTTCTTAACTATGCCTTTCAATGACTGCATGCTGGACTTCTACCAAGATAAACCCCTCATGCCTTGTTGATATAATTTTGCACTAGCCTGGGGAGAAGATTCTCTGCTTAAGATTTGGGACCCTTGGAAAGTAAAAACAAGATTCCTTTCTAGTATTCTAAGTCCTTGTCTTTGACTAGGGAGTATGTTGTCTCTTCTCTGTTTCCATAATAAAATACTCAAAGCTGGATAATTTATAAAGAAAACTGGCTTATGTGGCTCAGGTTCTAGGGGCTGAAAAACAGACAGCACTAGTCCTGGCAAGGGCCTTTGTGGCAGATGTCACTATGGTGGGGTTCAAGGAGCCAAGGACACCATGTAGTAAGATGGAAGGCAGACACACCCTGCCCCACCACACACACACACACACACACACACACACACACACACACACACACACTATAGAGTAACTCCCACTCATGCAGAGATGTCATACTTTGGCAATATTCTAATATCTGTAGCATGTGATTGATATTAGGTTTACATAAATCCCAATGTTAACCCCCCTCAACCTTCATCATGTCAGCTTGAGCCTGCATGTGATAACTGCACTTGTTTGAGTCCCTTGTTTGTTAATCATGTTATGGCTTCAACAGAGTTCTCTGTGGCACATTCTGTGGCTTAATTAGATTTTTATTTTGCCACAGCAGGGGAAAGCATATTACATTTCCATCCGGTGTTTCACTTGAACTCAAATCAAGCATCCTCATTGAAGCAAAAGCTGGAACACTCATTCACCAATTTCTCAACCTGTTTAGCACATCTGACTTCTGTTGCTCAAGGCATCTGTAAAAATTAGCTTTTAAATGCCGATTTAATTTCTGGATTCATGACCTGTATTTTTACCAGTGGAGACTTTGAATTCTTGATTGTATGCTAAAAGGTGACAAGGCTTCAAGAAATTAAAAAAGTCACCTATTTCATATTTTTAAAAAGAAGCCCCTTGATGAAGAAAAGATTGCAGATGAGTTGGATTAAATTGTGGCAGATGTACTAGGCAGCAGCTGCTGGAGACCCAGGAGATGAGAGAGACTTCAGTGTCCTTAGGGCTTCAGCACAAGGGCTGGGAGGATGGGCAGGGTGCTCGAAACCATTCAGCCTCTTTTTGCTTTACACTTCTGTCATTAAAATATGGGTAATAACTTCATATTTACTGGGAAACCTATTCAGATCCAGCTGTTATTCTAAGTCTTTTGACTGTTCCATCTTATCAGAGAGGTATAAAAATTACTATTGAGATAGGGAAATTGTCCTAGTTACTGTTCTATTGCTGTGAAGAGACACCATGACCAAGACAACTCTTATAAAAGAAAACATTTAATTGGGGGCTGGCTTACAGTTGCAGAGGTTTAGTCC
Organism: Montemys delectorum; assembly: GCA_019843815.1. Taxonomy (NCBI): domain Eukaryota; kingdom Metazoa; phylum Chordata; class Mammalia; order Rodentia; family Muridae; genus Montemys; species Montemys delectorum. The sequence continues at coordinate 7,428 of JADRCD010227559.1, forward strand.
ATTATCATCATGGTGGGGAGCTGGCAGTGTACATGGTCCTGGAGCAGTAGCTAAGTGCTACATCCTAATCCTCAGGCTGAGAAACAGACCCAGCACAGTGATACATTTCCTCCAAAAGGCCACACCTCCTTTCAAATAGTGCCATGTCCTCATGACTAAGCATTAAAATATATGAACATATGGGGCCATCTTATTCAAACCGCCACAGAAATGGAGGCTAACCAGAGGTTAAGGGATGGCACCAGTGGAGGAGTATGTACCAGAACATAGCACTCACTGTATCATGTCCATGCTTAACCCCAAACATGAAACATGAAGATAGCTCACCCAATCATGCACGACTATTTATGTAGCTATGCTGGTGCAGAAACTCATTGCTGATGTCCTAGCTGTCTATAGTTGTCTTGTCAGGTTGAGACATAGCTTGTAAACTCTATAGTATCATCCAGAAAACAACCTCTTGGTACATCTGTAGAATGGTCATGGCAAACTCACATTGCCTAGGACAGCCACAAGGTAGGGAACAAGGCAATACTTACTGGGAACAAGCATAAAGATAAAGGACTTAGGATGGATGCCAAGACTTACTGGGCACCATCTACATATAGGACCTGGACCACACAGAGCCCCCTTCTCCTTGTATTTCCCTTAAGGTCATTGGAATGATAGGAAAAAAGATGAGTCTTGTTAGGAAGTTTGTGTCATAGATGGAGAAGCAAGCCCATAAAGGTCTCCAATATCACACGGCCAGGGGGATTAGAGTATCTGTCCAGGTGTTCAGGCTCTGGCAACTTGTTCCCAGCAGATATCCAGACAGAGTGGTTTTGTAATGCTCCTGCTGCTGTGTGCTTGAAGGCTTCTCATCCACCACCTGCAGGGTCCCCTTCTCCCAGAGAACAAGCTCACACCTATCCTTTCACAACTGCCAAGTTGTTCTTGACCTTGAATTCTCTGACCTTCTCTGATCCATTGATTGTTTTGTTTGTGGTCCTCAACCTGAGGCTCACAGGGTACATGTACTTTAGGGTCCCTAATGATGTAGCCCAACACAAAATTGTAAACATTCTTACAACACTGAGATTTTTAAAGCAGTTTTGGGAGTAACTTGATTCTGTGGTCCTTTTAAACATTTTTAAATTTAAAAGCTTTATCCTGGGGGCTGAGGGATAAGTTCCACAAAGCACAGGTCAGAGGATATCTTTGTGGAGTCTGTTCTCTCATTTTTATGGGGCCCCTGGAGATTGAACTCAGGTTGTCAGGCTTGTGCAACAAGTGCTTTTAGCCTGATGAGTCATCTCTTGGGCTGGGCTGTGAAATTCTTGAGTGTGAACTTTGTGGATAACATCTTGTTGTAACATCAAAAGGTTGGATGAAACTGCTGGACTTTCATTTTCAGTTGCTTGGGAATAAAATGACCATGAAGGCTTTCCCCTGCCATTTCTACTTCCAGTTCCTGCTCTGAGTTTTTTATTTTTTCCTAAATACTTACTTTTTAAAAGAAGTGTGTGTGTGTGTGTGTGTGTGTGTGTGTGTGTGTGTGTGTGTGTATACATAGCAGGTGTGTGTGCACATGTACCTTTTTAAGTATATGTGCACACATGTGTGTAGAAATCCATGGAGTCCCAAAGAGGGTGTTGTATCCCCTGGAACAACAAGTAGTTGTGAGCCACCATGAAGATGTTTTGGATTTTAACTCAGCCTTGTGGATGCTGGGAAACAAGGTCCTTGGCAAGAGCAGTTAAGTGTTTTTAACCACTGAGTCATTTCTTCAGCCTATTCCTCTAGTTTTGATTCTGGAGTGCTGCATAGGAATGGGTGTTTGAGACCTGTGGAACACTGAATAAAAGGAATGTTGCTGATCACATAACCATGGCACTAACCTTGGTACAGAGTCATTAGCCAGGGCAGGCCACAGGATCACACAACAGGAAATACAGTTACACCGATGGAAACCTTCAGAACATCTGATGCATTAATGCTGCTAGAACATTCTGGAGACTCTCCTGATACAGCAGGGAGTGACATCTAGCACAGGGAACTAGAAAGCCCACCAGAGGCAGGCACAGTTCCTGTTTTAGCACATATCCCAGAGACCAACACTTGAGTCAGATCCTTCCACAACCAATGGTCAATGTTTCTGCTAGAAGTTCATCCTAAGTAGAAAAGGAAGGACAGATATTGTGAGAGTCAGTCCTTTCCCATGTAAAACTGATGCTCTGCCTTCAATGATCAAAGTTGGGAGCAAAAGTGGGATTTCTGCAGCAGAAGGATATTGTTACCATCCTCCTTCATGGAAATTTCTTTTTGATGGCATTCTGCTGACAGGAAAGAAACCTATGTCTTATGGGGATGCTGCTGCTCACAGCTGCAGCTCCTTCTGGAAATTGACAAGACTCCCTCTCTTGATGTGATTTAACTGGCACTTGCAGAATTCTATGGGGGAATGGGTGGATAAATTACCAGCTTTCGCTGGTCGCTTGGGGGCAATTAAGCCAGACAAATAAAGCTCAAGAGAAACCTGAAACACAAGTGCAGATTGAAGTTGGGGCATGGGACAAGAGAAGATGTAGACTTGGGAATTCTGGGAAGCAATGAAGCCCTTGTGAGCTCAAAGTGGAAAGAATTCTCCATACTTTTCTTGGTTTTCTAAAATGAATAGCAATTTAAGTTTTTCAAAGTATTTTTGGAGAATTTCATATTTGTGTACTACATCCTTCCTACTCCTTTCTCTCTCCATCTAACTCCTCCCATGATCTCCAACTTTCTCTCAAATACATGACCAAGTCTTTTAACTATTTTTGACAAATACACACACCCCACAAAACAAAACAAAACACAAAATCCTACTGAGTCCATTTAGTGTTTCTCACATCTAGATGTAGGGCTATCCACTTGTGATTGGATAACCTATCAGGGAGCTGTCCCTGAAGAAAACTGATTCTCCCTTTCTCAGCAGCCATTGATTGCCTGTACTTCTTCATCTAGAGGTGAGACCTTGTGATAAATTTTCCATCCACACTGAATGGTACTTTAAAAGATGAAAATGATTGAGAATGCTCTCTGCCTACTGGGGTGAACGTGGCTGAGACACGAGTATTGAGTTGGGACTTGTAGTTCTTTCCTTCCATGGTTGGGTGCTCATAGGGGTCTGGGTTTGTAGTTTGAATGGGTGGAAGAAACAAATCATAAATGGGTGAGGTTATATAAAGCTTTCCATGTTTCTTAGGTTGTCATTAGTGTCTCAAGAGCATCCTTCACACAGGTGGAAGGTCCCAGAGCACTTCACTTTGCTATTGAATAGCTGAGTGAATTAGGCTGTCATTCAGTTTGCCCTCAATTGTCATCTGTAAAGAGCAATCTTTAATCTCTAATATCCATGGCTGTCTCTTTCCATAGTCTCCTGGGAAATACCTGGGAGCTGTGGATGGGCTTCACTGTGGCTAGTGCTCCAGACATCTGGGCTGATCACATGGAGGCTATGTTCTGGAGGCTCTCCCTTCCTTCCTTTCTTCCTTCCTTTTCTCTTTCTTCATTTTTCTTGTTTATTGAGACAAAGTTTTAGTGTGTAGCTCAGTGCTGGGATTACAGGAGAATGATACTATACCTAATTCTTCTGAGTTTTTCCATGGAAAGAATTAGTAACATATGTTCCTGGTCTTCCAGGCTTTTCCCTATGTGTGTGTGTGTGTGTGTGTGTGTGTGTAGAGTGGGTAGGAGCAGTGTTGAGAACTAGATGGAAACTTTAGGCCCTTGATGGTGGAGCTGTGCCAGCTCAGGACACCTAGCTGTAACTGTTTCAGGAAGGAAAAGAAATAATTTCATTGTCACTGTGTAATGGGGCTCACAACCATCCTTATACCAAGAGAGACACTGCTCATCCAGTGCATTCTCTCCACACTTACCCAAGCCTCACCTTTGTCACACACTATCAAGTTTTCATTGGAACAACACACAACTGTCAAGAAGCAATGAATTCCAAATGCGTCTTTGCAGAATGAAAGGGCCTTAAAATCACAGTGTTGGGTGAAAACAAAATTGCTTAGGGTAAGATTTCTACTACAGTCACATTTGTGTAAATGTTAAACCTTTTTTCAATCCCTCACTGTTTTCTTTCAAGGATATACACATATACATATCCAGGTCATACATGAAATTATCGGAGCAAGTGTCCAAGAAAGAGAGTCGAAAAAAGAAAAATAGACATTTACAAAGTAAGAGCCCCTTTCAGACCCACGATGACACTGGGTGTGTCTTGGGAAGGTCTCTAAAGACCTCCCCCAGGGAACAACATTGATGGCATAGGCATATAGACTCCAGGGTATTTAGCCCAAGGTCCTTTGCCTCCTCCTTGCTTCTTCTTTTCCTCCTCCTCCTTTTCTTCCTTCTTTTTCTTCTTAGTTTTTTCTTTGTGAAACGGTAAGTTTGTCAGAGTTATTTACTGTAGTATAGGTGAGAGGTTAATTATAGGAGTCTGAATAACTCAAAGGGAGCTATAGCCTACTGAAGCTCATCCTACGCTGGTGACTACTCATGAAAGTTGCATGCCTGGAGTGCTCTTCACAAGACATAAGCAGGTCAGAGAGTCTCCTGGTCAATATTGCTTATATAATATTTACCTTAATATACTGAATCAGCCAAGGAGAGAGTCAAATTCCAGCCCAGGTCATCATAAACTATCTGAAGTGAACACATACATACATACATACATACACACTGCATACACATACTCATACACACACATATACACAATACACACACATTGCATACACACACTACATACACACACCATACACGCACACTGCACTAGTCAGGGTTTCTTAGAGGAACAGAACCAACAGGATAGATTTATAGTATAAGGATATGTATTAGATTGGCTCACAGGTGCCTCCATAGTCTCAACCTGGTTATGAAGGCGTGGAGGTTTTCTGGAGAGCCATTTGTCTTCAGTCCACATTGGAAGCTTCTGATGTCAGGGAATGAATGCAGCAGCAGCAGGGAAGGTGAACTCAACAGCATGGTGGGAAGGCAACACAAAGACAAGCAGGCCATAAAGCAATATGTTCCCCTCAGACCACCTTATAAGTGACTGCCACCAGAAGGTGCTATCACATCTTTAAGATCTTCCAACTTTAAATAACCCGACCAAGAAAATCCCTCATAAGACAAGTCCAGTGGCTTGTCTCTTAGCTGATTCCAGATGCAACTAAGTTGATAACCATAATTAACCCCTACATTCATACTGCGGATAGTAAGAATGGGGAGAGATAAATGGGTGACTTACTGTGATCTGTGATGGAGATGGGATATTCCCACTGGAAGACCTAGGATGATGGAAACTCTAACACACAGTCAGGGATTTTCAGGAATAAGTCGAAGCTTTGTTGAGGGATTTTTCTTTGTTTTATTTTTTGTCATTTCATTTCTTAACTGTAAGCTCAGCTCTGCAGCCCAACTATATTTGGAGCAGGAATAAGGACAACACGAACAAGAGTTGCAACAAGAGTTCACAGACTCCAGAAGTTATGAGCAGGTGGAGAGGAGGGATCCATTCTGAGGTACAGGAAGGCTAGCATGGTGGTTTGGTTGCAACTAGCTATATCTGCTAGATGTCCACTGCAAGCAGTGATGACCTTCTTCCAGTCTTGCTACTCATGAACCAAAAATGTCATGGGTTTCACATTCCATAGTGTTCAAGCCTGTCACTTTCCCAAGGCCACAAATCTGCCATCTAGAGACACTTAGCTTGGTAGAGCACTTTGTTTTTGGTACAGCATTTGTTATGGATGAGATACCAGTAACTGAATGCTTCAGGATAAATTTCTCATAAACAAATTTCTCTTATCTGAAGAAACCAATACCATTATGAAGGTGAAGTCATCACTCCATGAGCTTTGAATAATTCTGTGACTCTAGGAGCCCTTAGAACCAGATCCCTTATCCCTGGTGCTCAGCATGAAAGTGCCTAGCTGCTTCTGGAACTCTGTCCGCAAACATCCCCAAAGAGACACATCCCAGTGACTCACCAGGGAAGGTAACATGGGATGGTATGTAGCTCTGGGTGACAGCTGCATATGCAGGCTCATGGTGGCAAGAGTGTTGCTTAAGGGATACTGATTTGTTTTCTCTGATATAGGATGAAGGATACAATTCTGAGCATCCAGCTGAGAACAAGTAAAAAAAAGTCTAGCACAGATTGTCTTCAACAGGAATGCTGCTGACAATTCTCTGAGGTTTTGTTGGACTGCAGATCGGAATTCAAGTGGCCTAGACTGACTAGGGTTTGAGCACTTCTTCTAGTCTTCTTTCTGGTAGCTTGAGGGTGCTTCTGCTGCTGTGTTATGGACCATCCTTTGAGAAAGGAATCCATGAAACATGCAAGGCCATTTTCAATAGGCCAGTGAATGGTGAGGGCTGCAGAGAGATGGTTTAGAAGGTAAAGACACAAGTGAGTTGATAACCTAAGTTTGATCATTGGGAACCACATCGTGGAAGAAGAACACTGGCTTCTACAAGCTGCCCCCTGACTTCTACATGTGCACTGTGTGTCAAATATTCACGCATGTGTGTGTGCGCGTACACATACACACACACACACATACACACACACACATACACACGCGCATACATATATTTATGGACTGAGTTTGGTGTACACCTGTAGTCCTAGCACTTTGAGATAGAGGCAGGAGGATCAAGGTTATCCTTCAATACATATTGAGCTTGAGGGCAACCTAGGCTATTTGAGACCCTGTTTCAAAATAAAATGATGAACAAATAAAGAATGAATGGGAGAAACAAAGGCAAGCTCTTGAGTCTGGCATGTTCACAATTGTCAGCTGCTACACTCTAGCTTTGTGACAGTTTCCTAGGAAACTGTCTTTGCCTTGCATCCTGCGTGTTTTCTTTTTGTTAATGAAGATACTTGCATAAAAATATCTCAGGGAACCCATAGCTGTATTTATCCTTGTTGATTTGGTGAAAGAAAACTACTGCATTCGTTGATTATGTTTATGAATTATGAATTGTAAGATATAAAAGGGAAGTAGTCAGGAAAGAACAGTGATCACAAAACAATCATTCTAACCCTGCATGCAAGCACTATTGGAAACAGCAGAGCTTCAAGATAGAAAGCAACTTGTGGAGTATGGGCAAGCCATGGTTTTGATTAAATTCGTTGAGTCATAGAATTGAACAAAACAGTGTTTGCTAAACTCTGAAGACTACCAGAGATTATGTAGGCAGACTTTCCTCTTAGTGTCTGAAGCAAGAGAGTGGAAATCTTGATAGGGAGGGACCTTGAGTCCAGGGCCTGGGGTTGTTTCCTACATATTCTGCCCAGGAAGGGCAGGGCTGTGGGGAGAAAAGATTAAGTGCTACTGAACAGGACACCTAGGTAGCCGGGGCTGGGGAGCTAATTGGGCTGGTAAAGTGTTCGATTTCAAAACATAAGTACCTGAGTTAGAGTTCCAGAATTTTTGTAAAAATCCGGGTTTTGTAGGAGTATGTCTGTAATTTCAGTTCTGAGGATTACTGACTAGTCAGCCTAGCCTACTTGGTGAATTCTAGACCAGTGAGAGATGCTGTCTGAACAAAACAAAGCAAAAATAACAAACTCCCAAAACCAAGGTGGATGGCACTTAACAAATGACAGCTAGTCGCCCCTGCCCCACCCCCCTTTCATAAGGCATGAAAACAGCTAAAGCAACCCAGGAGCATATCAGGACCACAGTGTCTGAATTCTGGACCATCAGAGTTGCTAGAGAATCAAGGACAGGTGAAAGATTCATTGGCCAATCACCTTGAAGACCATTTCAGGGATATAACCATTGCAACCATGAACCAGGCAGGACAGGGTCTTCTCATATTATAAATGACATCCACCAGAAGGAGCTTATGTGTCTGAGTAATTATGCATGGGTAGGCAAAGTGAGATGTGGCTAATGGTGGGATCAAAGCAGAGTTCCCAGTGCTTGTCCTGGGTGACCTGAGTGGGCACAGTCACCATAGAGAGCTATACCCATCTGTCTTGGTTTGCCAACACAGAACTTTACCCTCTCCATTCCTTTCTGTACCTCTCCTTCTCACAGTTTGCTTCCAAGATTTAATGGAAAATCCTTGGACAGGCGTCAGTGAGCTATGTTTTGGTTCAAGACTCTGAATTAGCTATAAATCTGTGGGTTTACATGAAGTATCAGTTGTACATGACCATACTCAAACTGCTATTATTTTCATAACTTCAAAAATGCTTGCTTGCGGAAGATCATCAAAACTGAGCTTCTTGACTGCTGATGTTTCTTCACAGAAGCTTGGACAAGGAGGGTTATGGGACTCACACCTGAGTATTCAGACATTCTTTCCACCCAATTGAATGAAATAGTGTTTTAACTTCACATGGCCTTGGGATCTTGGAGAAGGGTTAGAATACATAGGCTGGGGAAGATTAGGATAAGAGGCACAGCCATCATCCTCCCAGTGTGGCTATTGTAGGGTCACCTATGCTCAGTCCCTGTCAGTAACTTCTCACACAAACTTTATAAGTAATTCTAATAAACACATTGTTCGTCCAGGGTGAGCTTTAGTGGAAGTGAACTTCGGTTTGTCTTTGGGACCTTGTGAAGAGAGGGGATATGGTGCTTAGTCTCCTACAAGGAGAAAGTTCTCCCAATACTCTCCTATTGGCATTTGAACTTAAAAGTAGATTAAAATAGAGGTTCGGTTCCTGTGATGAGCCCAAGACCAGGTGGCAAACAATACATATATGATGTACAGTGTACCAATGTGATGTGCAGTGTACCAAGGTCCTGATTGGAGAGATGGCATTCATCTTTAGAGATTTTGCCCTTCCCAGAGCCTCATAAACCCTGATTGGCTGTGTGCTACATAAGAAATGACAAGTTTTGGTGCCCATGGAAGTTCTGGGCAAATGTAGGACTCACCAGAAGAAAAGAGAAAATGCAAGGAAGGATGTGGAGCTTCATCATCCACAAAGAATGCTGCCCACATTCCCCCACATCAATAGCAGTTCATTTCCCCACTTTTACAAACCACTACAGTAACCAAGTCATATAGAATGTGCCCCTATAGTTCTATAGGGCCAGAATGGAAGGTCCTGTGGTACTAGTGAGGGCAATTTGAAACCTTTGCTAGTTATATCTAATAACTAACAAAATACCTAACAAAACACCTGAAGATACACCTGAAAAACACCTGACAAAAACACCTGACAAAACAAATACTTGACAAAACAAACACTTGACATACACCTGACAAACACCTGACAAACACCTTACAAAAACACTCAACAGAACATCTGACAAAACACCTGACAAAACAAACACCTGACAAAACAAACACCTGACAAAACAACTCATGGAAGGATTTGCTTCTTCTCACTATTTGAGAGTCTAGTCTATCATGGTGGGGAAACCATGGTGGCAAAGACAGAAGACCCACCACTCAGGAGTTCATACAGCTTTGATTTTAGCTTTCAGCTGGGCCCTCATGGGCATGCAGCCATCAGTAATATGGAGGGCATGTTTCTACCTCTGTTTATCAGGAGTAGACAATACAAGCAGATCTACAATTATGCAAATAAACATGGAGATCAAAACAAAACACTTGAAGGCCATTTAGATTGCATACTACTCCAACATCAGGGACTAGCCAACTTACTTTCCTATTTCAATTTCAACCATCCTGTATGAACAATCAGAAATGGTTTTTATGAATGGCAAAACCCATCGTTATCTGTATTATGACATTTGGTTGTGAAGATCAATTTGTAGACACATTCAGATGGAGACCTTGACCCAAAGAAAATCTCCATTTAGATTCCCACTAGTATATCTCCCCACAAAACAGTTACGAGCTCAACAGATATTTCTCTAAGCCTGCCTCACTTCATTATCTGGTCTCCATCCAGGGGTTATATCTGGGGTAGAGACTCTTTCTGTTGTTTCTTTTATTTTCTTCTTTTTTTCTTTTTAATTTTTGTAACTTTGTCAGACATATGTACATACATGCAATGCATACACAAGTTTGAGCATACACACACACACACACACACTCTCTCTCTCTCTCTCTCACTCCTTCCTGCTTACCTACCATTCTGGGACAGCAGTGTGGCAGGTTAACTGTCCCTGGGAGCACATCTTCCCAGTGCTTTGTCTTGTTAAGGGGGTCTTTGTCACCAGGGAAACAGCCTGACTTTTAAACTTATAGACATTATGAAGCAACATCTTAAGAAAGAGAAAATAACAGGAAAGTATTGTGGGTTTTGTTGTTGTGTTTGTTCTGTTTTGTTTTTCATGGTGTAGATCATAGCCTGCCTTCCACAGAGTCAGCTCTGAGACTTGTTATAAATATGAATGACTGGAACACAAAACAGACTCAATCAGTCTGAGCTACCAAACGTGCAGACTGGGAAATTGAATTGACAACAAACAGAATGGGTTTTTCTGACTCACTCAGGTGTGAGAACAAACTCCTGTAGCCTGGCAGGAGGTAGAGAATCCATGGAGTCCTGTATTCTTGCCAAGGCTAGAGAGCACAAACTACCACTAACTGCCAATCCCAACCAGCCCTTCTACTTGCAGAATTCAGAAGAGGCTCCAGTCCCTTCCCCATTACCTGACACCATACAGTAGATACAAGAAGGGAAACACCCAATGCTTTCTGTCTGCCTAGC
>JADRCD010227560.1:0-27382 GCA_019843815.1 Montemys delectorum
ACACCCCAACACTACTTATTCCATGCAGATCTTCCTTGGGACTCGGATATCCCCAACACTCTTTCACCTTGACACACAGCAGAGAACAGCAATTACCAGTAGAGCCTGTCTTCTTCTCAACAGGGCTCTGGCAGAGACAGGGGTTATTCCAAATGTCATCTTCTGTCTCCCCTTTCCACTTAACACTTCATCTCCTATTTAACAGAGCCAGTGAATGCAGTGAGAATTTTGATTTCTTTAAAAACCACAAAAATATTATAGGAATCTGTTTTTGGTTTAATCCCAGGTATGGGATATGGGGCTGCTTCAAACTGCCCAGAGCAACTGACTGTGATTTGCCTCGTGCTCTAGCAGGAGCGTAATTCTGCCAGCTGCAGATAGTTTCTGTGATTGTGTGACATTTGGAATTCTGGGGACTTTTTTAGAGGGTGTATAGATGCTAGGGCCCTGAGAGGTTGTTGGTTTGTTGCAGTTTAAGTAGTTGTGAGTAAAGAAGAAATAAAAATTAGATATCCTGACTGCAAAGATCAAACTTGTCTGAAGGAACTTGATGCCCCTAATCAACACGAAGTAGTTTAACGATAATGTCACTCCTTTTCTGACCCCTGAGACTTTATTCAAGGATCTCTCTCCTTCCCTCTCTATCCTTGTTTCTCTCTTGTCTAGTGTTAGGGGTTGAAGAAAAGGGGTGGAGAAGGTTGGAAGAAAAAACCCACAAAGTAACAAAAAGACAAGCTACAAGTAAATGCCTTCTAGGGGGAACACTCTCCTTCCCCCAGTAATCTTTCCCTGGTTCCAAACTGAGGGCAGGGTCAGGGTGGGGGAAGCATGCAGAAGGAAGGCAGTGGAGCTGCTGGAGTTACAGGTGGTTGTGAACTAAACAATGTGGAGTGCTAGGAACTGAACTCAGGTCTTCTGGAAGAGTATTAAGTCTTAATTGCTGGGTCATCTCTCCAGCTCCAAGTTAGTAACTTTAACAAGTGCCTTTTGGGATACAGGCCCAGTTCATGGATGATGAACAGATATCTTTGGTGCCTTCAGCCCTGTCCACTTTTTAATGACAGCTTTCCCATTCAACAAGGGCAGGTTTTTAAAACTCCATTTTTGTTCACAGCTTTATCCCTAGATACTAGCAAAGCTCCTCACATACACATACATCCTTGACTCTCTTACCCACTCAGCAACACTGAGAACTCACTGGGTGTCCAAGGCTGTGCAGGTACTAGTTAACAGAACAAGTTCTGGTTCTGAACCTGCTCAGAGCAATGGTAGGAAGAGATCAGAAGATGATGTGATAGGCAGACACTCAGAGCAATAGGGGATTTACTTTGGCCTAGCCCTAGGCACTGGGGCATTGATGTTATTGTTTATTTCCCAACTTCCTGTCTGGGCTTCTCTTGCACCAGACTTTTTCCTGTTCTCGTCCATCTCACATAAACTGAAAGCGTCTAAACTTGCTCTAGCTCCAGCCCCTTCCTTTGTCTCCTTAGGTTACATTAACCATCTAGCAAATGTAGAACATATCCCAAAGCTTAACTTAATGCACACCTCTTTTCCCAGATCACAGATTGAGTCTTCCCCGGCCCAGAGTATGCACCTTCACAAGTGCTTCCAGAAAATGGTCTTTTCATGTTTCTAGTCACTGCCCAGTCACTCCTCTTGCTCTGTGACTTGCCCATCCATAATCTTTCCCGTTCCTCAGATTCTCAACATGGACATCAGTTCAAGCAAGCTAATTAAATGAACAAACACCCCCCTCCCCCGATTTCTTTAAAACCCAGTTTTTATGTGTGTGTTTTTGAGATTGGGTTTCTCTGTGTAGCCCTGGCTGTCCTGTAACTTACTCTGTAGACCAGGCTGGCCTTGAATTCAGAGATCCACCTGCCTCTGCCTCCCAAAGCAAGAACTAAAGGTGTGGGCCACCATCTAGAAAAATCTGGGTTTGTTCTTGTTTTGTTTTTTGTTTGTTTAATAATAAAATACATCAAGACACAATTCTAGCTGGGCAAGGTAGTACATGCTGTAATCTCAGCACTCAGGGACTGAGGTAAGAGACAGAGAGTCACTCACAAATTCCAGCTAGCTAGGGAAGCCTGAACTGTTAAGATACTGTCTCAAAAATAAATGGGAGACTGTGGGCCTTTCTCTTTCTCTTCCAGTCCCAGGCGCTGCGGGAGCCGCCGGTTACCGTGCAGACATGGCCAAGTCCAAGAACCACACCACACACAACCAGTCCCACAAATGGAACAGAAATGGCATCAGGAAACCCCGTCACAAAGATCCCAATCTCTTAAGGGAGTTGACCCCAAGTTCCTGAGGAACATGCACTTTGCCAAGAAGCACAACGAGAAAGGCCTGAAGAAGATGCAGGCCAACAATGCAAAGGCAGCTAGTGCATGCACAGAGCCCATCAAGGCCCTTGGGAAGTCTCAGGCCCTCAAGCCCAAGATTTCAAAGGGCCCCAGCAGCAAACTCAACCATCTGGCTTTCATTGCTCACCTTAGGCTCGGGAAGTGGATGAGAAGCTGCATGGCCAAGGGTCGTAGGCTCTGCCAACCACAGCCCAAGGTCCAAACCAAGGCAGAGGCCAAAGCTCGAGCTAAGGCCCAGGCTTCAGCTCCAGCCCAGGCTCCCAAAGGTGCCAGGCCCCTGTGAAGGCCCCATAGAAAAGGCCAGTGTGAAGACAGATGGACTGCCATGACACACACACACTATTTGCAGATGACCAGTGTCCTATGCTGTTTTTTACAAATAAACTCCAGGAAAGGGGAAAAAAAAATGGGAAGAGAGAGAAACTCCTCCAGATAGCCAATGCTATCTATCCCACAAACTCCCCACTCACCTCCTTAACTTTTTTCCTTGTTGATAGTACCTTCTCTGCCTGAAACACTAACAATAAACAAAAACTGATAGCCAACAATATGCTAAACACTTTAAAACAAACTCAGACAACCTCCAGAACACCTTCCTGAGGAAGGTGTCACTGCCCCAGTACCTTAGAAAAAAGCTGAGGCAACCAGCAATGTGACTTGCCCAACAGCCCTGACTTCAGAACCTCATTTCTGCTTAAATACTGGAAAGGGCCAGGCAGCCTTTTAAGTTTAGGGTAGCTGAAAAGCACCCAGCCCCCCAGCCCCCAAGTGGCAGATAGTGTCAGGGTGGCAGAGTAGGCCAGTAAGCTGCTTGCTGGCTAGGGCCTCAGTTACTGGAATAAAGTGAATCCAAGAAATATTTTATCTTTCAGAGGGATACAGCGACAATTGATATTGAGTTGCCAGAATTAAGAACTTTGTCATTTCAAATACAACAGTAGAAGATGAAAACTAAAATTAAAATGTAATATGTTAGAAATTCTGCCCTGCCATTATCCATAACTCACAAAGGCTGACAAGCAGGCTAGCTAAACCATACATAAGATACAGTCTTTAATCTTAGCACTCAGGAAGCCTAGACAGGAAGAAATCAGGAGCCCTGCCTGGGATACAGACCCTGTCTCAAAAACAAAAACTTGAGCTGGTGAAAAGGTCTAGCAGGTGAAGGCACTTGCTGTCAAGCCTCCACGACTGAATTGGATCCCTAGAATCGATTCCTGCAAGTTGTCCTCTGACCCCACATGCATGCCATAGCAGACATCTATGTTTGCCTGTGAGCACACATGCAAACAAAATAAATGAAATAAAAAATAATGAAATGTCTGTAATACAACTTTACAATCTCCTTGTCAATCCTTTTTAAAGATTTATTTATTTATTTACTTACTTACTTACTTACTTACTGTATATGAGTACATAGTACCAGTCTCCAGACACACCAGAAGAAGGCATCCAATTCATATAGCTGCTGGGAATTGAACCCAGAACCTCTGGAAGAGAAGCCAGTGCTCTCAACCACTAAGCCATCTCTCCAGCCCACCACATGCCACTCTTACATAATCATAATCACACTGCTCCCCGAATCAGATCAACTCTGCCACAGTTTCCTCACTTTTCTCTAGATTCTACTTGCCCCACAGGTAATGGGGTTCACTGTCCCCCTTTCTGTTTTACACAAACGTTAATAGTTATCTGCTCTCTATTATCTGTTTATTTAAGACAGAACAAGTAATTAAAAAAAAAATCGCAGCACTGTTCTGTGGCCCTGAGGACTGTGTGCTTTGTCTGGGCAGTCACTGTTCTACAGAGTTACATCTGTGGTTTGTAATTTCCTCAAAAAAAATTTTTTTTAAGTGTGACTCAATGAAATCACTATTTCAGTCACTAAGAAAGAATGAAAGGTAGTCCTAGAACTTGAAAAAAGGTTTACTCCTGTGAGTGAGGCTAATAAAATGAACAAGCACATAGTTAACTGTGATACATCTTGAGTGCATCTGTAATTAACATGCAGTTCCCAAATACTAAACTTGAGCATCTGTGCTGACCAATAGAGGGAAGGTAGAAAAAAGTAAGCACTGTAGATTTCTCTTCATTGCTATACTGTAAATTCATATGCAATTTAATAGTATGCCTCTTAGTCTGAGATTATCTGTATATTTTTTTGCTAATATTATTTACTTTGAGATGAAAATCATGGTGAGTTTGACTTAACAAATTTCATACAGTGACTCATGTGGAAGTTTATCATGCCCTTTTCCCTTCTCTCTCTTTTCCTTTCCCTTCCCCTTGTTTTGAGACAAGGCCTTATTCTTGCAACAATGCTCCTACCTCAAACTCTGGAGTGCTAGGACTGCAGACATGAACCATCACTCAAGGCTCCAAAGTTGTCTTACTTAAAATTCTACTTCAAAGGCCAGGAGACACATACACACACACACACATACATACATATACCTTTAATCCCAGCACTCCAGAGGCAGAGGCAGGTGGATCTCTAAGTTTAGGGCCAGCCTGGTCTAGTGAGTGAGTGCCAGGACAACACAGAAACAAAAGAATTCTAATTCCAAGACACCTAAAGCTGGTGACTATCATATTAAAATGTTGAGGTGACTCAGGAAATACCAAATCCAGCTTGCTTCACTGCAGTGTAATGTTTAGAGAAGGATGCTAGGAATGGATGCTAGGTGAAGGAGAAGGCTCAGTGGTTGAGAGCACTCTTGCAGAGGACCTGAATTTGGTTTCTAGTACTAATAGGGCAGATCACAACCATTTGTAACTTCAGTTCCAGGGGATCTGATATCCTCTTCTGGCCTCCAAGAGTTCCTACACATATACTCAGGAAGAGTCACACATATACCTAAGTTAAAAATAAAACTTTTAGGGCTGAAGAGATGGCTCAGTGGTTAAGAGCACTGACTGTTCTTCCAGAGGTCCTGAGTTCAAATCCCAGCAACCACATGGTGGCTCACAACCATCTATAATGGAATCCAATGCCCTCTTCTGGTGTGTCTGAATACCAGCTACAATGTACTTATATATATAAAATAAATAAATAAATAAACCTTTAAAAAATAAATAAAACTTTAAAAAAATGCTAATCACACTTTTTCCAGCTAAGGCCAAGGAGGAATGGGGAAGCCTGGTGGTGATTGCATAAGCCTTTAATCCCAGCACTTGGGAGACAAGGCAGGGGAATCTCTGAGTTCCAAGCCAGCCTGATCTACGGAGTAAGTTCAGTACTTTGAAATGACATCACTTATACCTTGCCTATACACTGTCACTATAAACATGTCAGCTTGCAGCACCCAAAGGCTTTTAGTTCAGGTAACTGAGAGGCCCCTCCTTGGGGAAGGCACAAGCAAATCTATCAGTACCACCACCACCAAAATTAAACAGTCACCCTGGAAGCATCTGAAGAAGTCTCCCTCCTGAGAGATGTGTTCTCGTGAACTCTGGGGAAGGCAGCCACAGTGCTACTCTCTTCCCTAAACCACAGCAGTGCTTTTTGTGAGGTTTTCCAAGAAAATACACCAGGAGAGATTTGAGAAGTGTTTCCTACCTAAATTCCCTTAAAAATATGGCTGGAAGATACAGGATCCCTCTCAGCTACCAAAACTCCATGGACGCTCACTTATAACTCATATAATGATGTATTTATGTATAACCTATATCATACTCACATATCCTCTAGATTTAAATGCACTTCTTGTTTAAATGCACTTTCTTTAAAAATTATTTTTGACACACAGACTACTGAATCCACAGGTGTGGGGTCCATAGCTCCAAAGGAATATCTACTCTATTTCCATGTCTTGTGTAACTGGCCTGCCTGGCAGGAATGAAGATATTTTAAAGAGACAAGTATGACCTTCCCTTCAACTATTAAAAACCAGACACTCCAAACCTCATGCTGAGAGAAGGAAAGAGCTACAGCTCAGCGGAAGCCAGATGGGAACCTACCTCCTAGGAACAGAGTTCACACAGAACTAGCCAGACAACCTTATGGCAGAGGCTGAGATGACAGGCACAGCCACACCCTGGCCAGGATTGCTGAACCATGTATGCCTCCTCTGCTCCTCTACCTAGACCTACACCTCATGCCAGGACTCCAGTAGACAGGCTGTGGATAGAAGAGGTCACTGAGCCTTTTTGTCCCTCTTTTCAATGTGTCTACACTGAATGAATGAATCTACATGGCATAAAGAGAACAGCAATTATTTCTGTAAGCACGGTAAGAGAAACAATGGTCATGAGAGGCAGCTACTAACACAAGCCTGATGTTCTGAGCTCCTGAAAGGCAGTAAGCATTTGCTAGGCCTCTACCCTTATAGCAATAAAAAGCTTATTTAAGCCCACCATTGACAATCTTAACAAAGGCATAAATGGATAACCAAAATGCCCTTCAAAAGGGAAGCAAAATTGTAAAAGATTATTCTCCATCTTGACTTTAAAAAACAAATGGCTTAGCATGGGAGCCCTTGTCTGTAACTGAGGCACTTCAAGGCTAAGGTAACAGGCTGTCTTATACCCAGAAGTTCAAGGCCAAAATGAACAACAGGATGAGATTCTGTCTTTTAAGGAAAAAAAATTAAAATAAGACAAACCAGTATTTAATAGCTGACACCCCAAACTCTTACTGAACACTTGGTAGAAAAAAAAAAACTCTTTTGTTTCAACAAGAAAATTGTGCAGAGCTAGGAATGGTGGTGCATGTCTTTAATCCCGGCAACGGGGAAAGAGAAGCAGGAGGATCTCGGAGTTCAAGGCTGGCCTGGTCTACAAAGTGAGTTCCAGGAAATTAAGGGTTACAAAGAAAGACACCTCCCCCATCTTAAATAACAACAAAAACAATAAGACACACACACACACACACACACACACACACACAATTATGAAGAATAACCAAAGAACAATTATTTTCAAGCATGAACAAGATTCAGTTCCAAGCAGAATTCAAGATTATTTTTTATCATTCCTGATCATTACTCAGAAGTTCTGCATAGTTTATGGCTATAAAGCAACTTAAACAGACAGATGATGAATGAAAGTCTCTGAACCTGGTTTTTATAAACTCTTAAGAACTACCCATCTCCAGTAAACATTAGTTCTACTAACCCAGTGGGCAAAAATACAAAAAACAACCTGCATCTTGCTTAAGGGAAGCCAGGCACAATACAAATTACCCCATGACATCCTTTTCCCTCATATACCACAACAGTCAAGGAGAGAGGGTGTGTGTGTGTGTGTGTGTGTGTGTGTGTGTGTGTGTGTGTGTACACTGCTCAAAGCTTTGAAGAACACTGGATTCTTATTTGATGCCTACTTCTCACATGCAGCCACCATCTTGACCAGATTCAAAGGACACTTACAGAAAGGGGTAGGAATGTTCACAACCTTCCCCAAGTTTGTTCCAAGATATAGGCCCTCCATATGGGGCACGAACTGATGTGTTTAGGTACCTCTACCTGCAGATCATTCTGTTCACCTTAACTAAAACAGTGTTTTTAAATTTGAAATTTGTGTGTGTTGATAAAAAGTTTGCCTTTTCACAAAAAAAAAAAAAAATTTAAAAGATTGGACTCTTTTTATTTTAAGTTTCCTGACAGGTTAAGCCAAGGAGTATTCAGAGTGGTGCTTACCCTGCGAAAGGCTGTGTTGGGGAAGCCATTTTGGATATTTTAAAAGTGTGCAGCACCACAAACAATCTGCACAACCCTGCAGCAGCTACTCCAGTATCCACTGTGATGGCAACATGTGGCTAGTGCCACTCAAACTTAATTCAGTATAAATACTGACAGTTCTCTGCACTACTGGAAAAACTTCATATGCTTAGAAAAGACTTGGGTATGTGAATTTACTTTTTCATGAGAAAGTAGTCAATTTTATGGAATCTAAATACAAACCAAGGATTTCCAATGAAAATGTTATGTTCAAACTGCAATGTGTTCTAACTGTAAAGTATATACACACCGGATTTCAGATTCAATATGAAAGAAAGTAAGACACTTCTCTAGCTGAAGGTCAATTACACAATTACTGGTAATATCTTACACATACCTGGTTAAATAAAACACTGTTCAAATTAACTTCCTTCTTACCTGATGTGTTTTCTATTTCCCCTGAACTGTGCTGGCATCAGCTAGCGATTCCCCTGGTGTTCCTGCTGGAGCACCTCTAACCCCAGCCTGGGAACAGTGCCATTACCAGACACCTTCTTTCCTGCCCAGCACCTGAAACTGCTGGTCACGCCTGCAGTGAACTGAAAAGTCCTTCCCTCATCCATGGTGTCTGTGACTGAGTCTCTATCTTTCTTTTAATTCTTCCCAGGTCTTCTTTCTCTTCCTGTCCCCATTCTTGTTTTCTCCTATTGTTTGGAGTCCTGGGTGACCTCACCCATCCCTAGGCATCCACTATCACTTCAACAGGAAGCTTTCCAACTCAGCTCCATTCTGACCTCATTCCAGGCTGCAGCTCCACAGGGTCAGTTTTCTGCCCAACAGTTCTACCTGAAGAACTCTATGTATGAAGAGAAATTCATATATAGAGGACTCCAAGCTCTCACCTAGAAAACCTGGAGTCTGCCCTTTTGTAGTCCAAGGTCAGCCTCACTCAGAGCAAAGTCTTTTTTCACCACAGTCCTTTCACCAAACTCATTTTTTTTTTTAACAAAAAAAAAAAGTTTTTCCAAGACAAGATTTCTCTGTGCAGACCAAGTTGACCTCAAACTCACAGAGATGTACCTGGCTCTGCCTACTGAGTTCGGGACTAAAGGCATGTACTACCACTGCCTGGTTCCACTCAAATTGGCCTCTGGACTCTGAACCCCTTCCACTCAGCACTGTGCTCTCCAGCCTACTGCTGTTTTACTAGCTCACAAATGCAACTGTTTACACGTCACCAAGCTTACAGATCTCCATTCACGGCCTAACATCGATGTGAACAACCCACAAGAGGCACGCAGTTCCTCCTCAGCTCACTAACTTTCAATCAGTTTTCTTGGACAGTCCTGCTCCTGCCCCTCAAGCTAAGATGCCCAGCCTTCAGAGTTCCCTGAGCCCAATTCTGCCCAATCTTTAGGCCCTGCTTATATGCAAAGTCCTCACAGAGCATTTCTTGATCAATCAGTCCAGCTCAAAGCAGTGTTTCTTTTCTCCAAATGCCTTTGGCCACCAGGAATGTGGAGACACAGAGAAACCTTGTCTTGAAAAACAAAACAAAATAAACCCTGGTATTACGACCACCACTGCAGTGGTAAAGGAACTATATGGTTTTGTTTGTTTTTGGTTTTGGTTTTTCAAGACAGGGTTTCTCTGTGTAGCCCTGGCTGTCCTCAAACTCTGAGATCCACCCGCCTCTGCCTTGGATTAAAGGTGTGTGCCACCACTACCTGGCTGGCTTTTATCTTCTTTGTAAAACAATGTTTCCTACCACCATTGCCCCTTATACTACATATGATGGGTGTGTCATCTTTGGGTACCTTACCAGGAAAACCAATTTAAGAAAGAGAATTTTGAAAATTTGAAACTACAAAGGATTCTTAGATCTATCTCAGACTAGGTCTCTAACTTCTGCAGATCTTTATTTGAAAGTCACAACATCCAATAACTCCAAACTAGACTCACGGCGTGAACCCTACATCTGCCACTCATCTAGATGGACTCTAACTCAGAAGGGTACTCACTATTCCTCACTGGAGCCCAGCCCAGAGGCTGTGAAGGCTTCCCAAATGTCCCCGGGCATCATCTACTCCTAACTGTGCAGACAATTCTGGCTCACACCACTGAGAATACTATTGTATCAAATGGTCACAATGGTCACATACTCTACCCTCTCAGCCATTCCCCAAACCCAATCTAAACAAGTGGCATTCCCGCGGAGCCCCTTCCAAGTGTTCCACTGCTTCCTGCCAAGGTTTAACTTTCATTCTCCATTTCTCCTTAAGCACAATTACACTCCAACATTAACGACCACATATGATGACGCTCCCCAAATAAGCCGCTGTCTGTTCCTGCTGCAGGCAGAGCCTTTGAAAAGATTACTTCCATTTGGGTCGGATGATCTTCCTTAGTAATCGAGTGGCATCCTGAACAGGCCAGCATTCTCACATTTACATTCTAATTCAGCAAGTGCCTAAAGAAAATGTTCATATTACATTTTTGTTTTTTATTAAAACATACTGTTATGTTTACTAATGGGTTTCATACATGTTCATGATGTACTCTGACCACATTCGCCACCCCCTCTCATTTTGCTCCAGATATAATTCCCTTCCTCTCCTCAACTATCTCTCCATCTACTCTCATGTGGTATTCTGCTATGAGACTCAATGAATTTTTCTTAGATTCCTCACAGGAGCATGTGTGAAGGAGCATTTATTTACAGGAGTATAGAGATTTACAGGAGCTTACCAGTGGCTATAACACCCCCCCCCCCCCCTCTCCCCCTCCCCTCCCCCCCCCCCACATATACTGAAAATGTATGTGTGTGTACATTAAGTCTTCAGGGAAGGGTGGTGCCCCATAATGCCTCTCCCAGTCCTATGTCAGGATGTCCTCAGAGCACAGCTTGTATGGGGAAGCGCACGTTCATACACGCAGTGAGTTCAACAGGTAGGCAGCCATACCATCCCACCCCCCTCTCATTCCCTCCAGCTCTTAGGTCCTCAGCCTTACCATACCACCCCTCTTGCCTCTCCAGCCCTTAGGCCCTTTTTGCCCCCTTTTCCAAAGTGCTCCCTAAACTTTAGAGGGGGAATACAGATTCCCATTCATGCCTCTGCATTCAACAGTCACTTATTCTTAGTCCTTTGACCAGTCTCTGCAGTCACTACAGACCACGGTAAGAAAGCTGGTTCTCTGCCCACAACCGAGGGCAGCACTCCTCCATAAGCATGAGCACAGTCACTGGAAGGCAGGTTGACAGGCATACCATGTCCATTTAGCAAGCAACAGCAGTGGCTATGACGTCCCCAACCACATTCTTTTGACCAAGTTTACAGAATCAGATATGAATTCCTCCTCTGTGGACCAGAACAGGCATCAATCAAATCAATCAGCAACTGGTGAGCCCATATTTTCTCTGATGCTAATACTCAATATTGTCATGCATTCACTAATTATTTGCTGTATTAATGATCAAGTAAACAACATTATGTTAAAAAAAAAAAAACAGGCTTAAAGCGTGAAAGCCATATCTATAAACCCAACAGCATTTTGTAAAGTGGACAACTGATCTTTTTTTTCTTAACACATCTTCTGAGTAAAAAAAGGAAAAAATAATAATTTGATTAAATGTAATTTATATATAGGTTCAAATATTTAAAATGAGAGGAAATACTGTATTCTACATTCTCCTTTGTCTTGTCAACTCTAATAATAATTCATTTAAAATTACCTACAAACTTTTGATACAAAACAGAACACATGAAAAGGAGACAAGAAAACATTTATAGGACTAGAGCTAGAAGAAAATGAGTATGGAGACTACATTAGCCAAGTACAGTGGCAGACTCCTGTAATCCAAGCAATCTTTATTTGTTTGTTTGTTTGTTTGTTTGTTTTGTTTTTCAAGACAGGGTTTTTCTGTGTAGCCCTGGCTGTCCTGGAACTTACTCCGTAGACCAGGCTGCCCTTGAACTCAGAAATCTGCCTGCCTCTGCCTCCCAAGTGCTGGGATTAAAGGCGTGCACCACCACTGCCCAACCCAAGCAATCTTTAAAAAGAGGAAGGCAGATCTTTGAGTCTAAGGCCAGACTAGCCTAGATAACAAGTTCCAGATCAGCAAAAGCTATATAGTTAGACTCTGTCTCTGAATAAATGCAATCTATCAATAAAATATAAGAAAGAGGAGGAGGAAATAAGATGAAAACATGGGCCCCTGAGGGCTTTATGAAAACTAAAAAGGCCTGTTCTGTCCTGGCTATGCCTTCCTGACCCTGGTGGTCACAAGAAAGACCAGAAGCCTTCTCAGGCTGTGAGAGCCTTCCTGGTTTATCCTGGGCCATGGTGTCTCACACCTGTAATCCATGCACTATGGAGGCCATGGCAGGAAGGCTGCCACAAGTTCCAGGCCATCCTGGGACTCAGATTGTGATCCTGTCTTTATAAAAGGCCTTTCTGGTTTCTCAACTAAGGTAGATTCTGTGAAGGTGAAAGAAAAGATTAGGTGCCTGCTGTCACACAGCATTTTCTTGTACTTTACAAGCAACCTACTCTTCCCATTTTTATTCAGGTCTAATTCAAATAATTACAGTAACAAGTAAACAAACAAAAAACAAGCCAGAGTCTGTCTCCATGAGGATGAGGATGCTACAGCAGCTGCCTCTAAACCTTTGTTCCTCCTGCCTTACCTCTGGAAGCTGAAATCATAAACCTGTGCCACTGTGTCCTGCACTCTTGGTTCAAGCCCTGGGAACACAACAGTAGGCAGGTTTCTCTATACTTACTATTCTGGAAAAGGTTATTTTGTGTAGAGGGTTCCATACACAAGTAGTATATAATTATATTCAGTCAAATAATTAAGGGGAATTAAAAAAGTAAAAGCAAGGAATGTTACAGAGTAACTAGGAAGGCAACTGAGGTCATAAGGTTCTCAGATATAACTCTAAAGGTAAGCTTGAAGAAATTCTGCAGGGCTATTGAAAACAAAGGGGAAAGATTATCATGTCAAACCTTAAATGCAAATCTCTAGAATAGAAGTCAACCTGAGGGACGAGACCCCTCTGGTGGGTGTGTGTGTGTCAAATAACCCTTTCATAGAGGTTCACCTAAGACCATCTGAAAAC
The DNA here is from genome assembly GCA_019843815.1 of Montemys delectorum. Classification (NCBI taxonomy): domain Eukaryota; kingdom Metazoa; phylum Chordata; class Mammalia; order Rodentia; family Muridae; genus Montemys; species Montemys delectorum. Next base: position 13,156 of record JADRCD010227560.1, read on the forward strand.
ACAAATATTTACATTACAATTCTTTTTTTTTTTTTTTTCGTTTTTTTTTTTTTTCCGAGACAGGGTTTCTCTGTGTAGCCTTGGCTGTCCTGGAACTCACTCTGTAGAACCTGCCTTTGCCTCCCAAGTGCTAGGATTAAAGGCATGTGCCACCACCGCCTGGCCATTACAATTCTTAACAGTAGCAAAATTACAGTTATGAAGTAGCGATAAACTAGTTTTGTAGTTGGGGGTCGCCACAACATGAGGAACTGTATTAAAGAATTGCAGCATTAGGAAGGCTGAGAACCACTACTCAAGGACTATCAGAAACAAAAATTACTATTCGATCCCAAATTACCAGTACAGGAAATTATAGAATTTTATCCTATACACAACCCAAGGTTGTGTATATTATTTTTTAGTCGCCACAGTTGCCAGATACCCAGTATTTCCACAGAAACCAAATGGCTGGCTGGTCAGAGTGAATGGCGGCGGGTCTTAGAATTTCTTAGATTCACTTAACATGTACATCAGGATATAACAACTGATTGCTGAAAAAATACATAAAGGAAGAGAACATTTAACCCTCATGGGTTAAATCCCTCTTTAGGCCAAATGACTTCAATTCTCTCCAGCCACTCTGTGGTCTAATCATAAGAAGGAGGTGAGACAAGGGGGATTAGACTAAATCCAGGAACAATACTATACTGGGAAACAATTAGCTTATGGTGTTACCTCTCAACCAATGCTCAAAGATCCCATCTTGAAATAGTAAATGCCACTTAAAGTCTAATATCTAAATGATGACTAAAAACTAACAAAGGGGATGATTATTTGAGTTCTCCAGATAAGGGCTTTCAATGAAAATACCTGAGACATCTCATTTGCCAGGTGCTTGTTCAGAATGCTGGACACACACAAGCAGGTCGAGATGATGTGTTTAATAACCTTACTGGAAGAGAGGAACAAAGGATAGTCTAGATTCGCCTGTGTCACTTAACCAGAGTAAATTCACCTATAAAAGATAAATTTCTCTCAACTTCTCAGTCCTGGGTATTCTGGTGGGGTGAGGGTCATTCCATCTCTGTTACTGTTCCGCCTATGCCGTAAGCCTTGCCCGCTCACATTTCAGCATCTGGTAAAGACAGAGTTGGAGAAGTCTCTTCTTCAATTTCCAGAAGTTTCTTTTTCAAAGGGCTGTCATAGCAATGATAGCAAATAGCAAAAGGCCACTCAGAGTTGAACAGCAGAGTTACATTTGCATCTTCTATCAAAGATGCCAATGCTTTGTGTAGACCAGATGGAAGGCCAGAAAAGCTTCTGATAAATGTTATCAAATGATGTGATGGCTCAGTGGTGAGCCGAAGACATCTCTCTGAGAGAGAGTAGAGCTGAGAGCAATGACTTATAGCTTCAAACCACAAGTAGCATAAAAAAAAAAAATGAATGGGGGTGGGGCCTAAGGATAATGTTTACTTTCCCCAGTAAGACCCTTCCTCTGCATACATTGTGTCATTTAAATCATAAAACCACAATATTTGAGTTCTAATACGGCTGGGGTTTGCTTCTCATACCACCAAACACATCTTAAAAGTTTTCAACACAACAATTCCTACTATGAGCAGGAAACCTTAAAGAAGGCACAGTTGAGTACTAGTCACATGCACATTACATGTCTACTCATTGATTTGTTCTGAATTATCACAATTTGGTGAGAATAAAAATTGGCTCCGCAAAAACTTGGACCCAAAATGGCAGCTGAGCTTTAAAACCTCCCCAGAGCACCACACTCACCCTTCAGGAGAGCGGCTCTTGTTTATCTAGTTCTGCACTATCTCTAGAAAGGGTCCTTATCAAGCCATGTAGGTGCCCCTGATGGCACTCTGCTAATGTGCCCAGGAGAGCAAGGTCCTGCTCTGGTTCCTCTCTGCAAGAAGGAATAAACCTGCCATTCACGTGTTTACAGTCCACAAAAAGAAGCAGAAGGCAAAACATGGCACACCACAACTTAGGAAACGAGGGTAAAATGAATCACCCACCAAGTGACGCTCCAAATGACTGCTTTCATTTTTAGAGAAAACAACAACAAGAACCAGCTCTAATTTTCCTCAGACCCAGCACAATGCAACCCTTCCTGTCACTGAGGTAAATTCTACTAATCCAAACTGTAAAGATATTTCAGTGTCAAGTGTGTCTTCCTGTTTAATGTAATGTTTCCAATTCCTCTCACACAAAAGCTGAATTTATGTCACCATAAAATTTACATGGAAGCCTTTAGTACTCCAGGCACTTCTCTGCTTATAGCCATTACTAATATAACAACAACATTACTTTAAAATATAATAAAATGATAGCTCTTCTGAGACAGAAGACTAATTATCCTTACGTATTCAAATGGAAAGTCTTTTTGTTAAATTAGCGTGAAAAGTCCCTTCATCTACACACAATTGGCCCAAAGAAACAGGCCATTTTCAGCAGAGAGGCCAATCCATTTTAACAGTGAATAAAGCTTTTGAAAGCACTACACACCCTCTTCCACATTGTCAAATTTTTCAAATTGGTCCAGCAGTTTCCCCATTTTATTTTTTGAACACTTTAAGGCCCAGCTGGTTAGCATATCATAATTAGATTAATTAAAAGGGAAACAACAACAACAACAACAACAACAACAAAACCCAAAACTGTTCCCTTCTGATCAAAATTATTCCATTTATGCTTAATTAGCTTTAATCCAAGTCTACTCATTTAATGGGGGATATGATCGTTTGCATATTTTCAATGTCTTTTCTAAACTATACTTTGTAGCAGATTTAGAAGAATGGTATCTTTCCCTTGCCAATATGCCACAGCACAATCAAGGGGACACAAATTAGGAGAAAGGAGGAAAGAAACCAAGGTTCTCAGAGCCAAGGATGTGCTGGGGGAGGGAGAGGATTCTGTTAGGGGTGGGGGTAATTTCCCCGCCACATCACAAACTACAGTCTTTTCAGCACACCAGACCGAGAGGCATTACATCACACTCTCACAATGATAGGGGGAGGTGGCCCTGAGAAAGCAAGTTTTCAGCTTTCTTTCCAGCCTGCTCTCAGGCTTCTAGAATCTTGCATTAGGAGTAATGGAATTTAACTTGAGGCACCGCACTTTCAGGGTTACTAACAATCACCCAGACACTCGGTTTTATGGTCCTAAATGACCACTTTACAACAAATACATTTCCAAAAAGGCACACATCGCACACTCAACTGGCCTTGAAAAATCTAACATTAAACAAAATATTTTATTTCATGTGAAATGGAGACCAATGTGCACAAAGAGCTGGTAAAGAAACAATTTCTAAACAGAGTAAAAAGCCATTTATATCTTTAAAATAATCGTGTTTACAAGACAGTCCTACCATTTGGTTGAAGCCACGATCAAAATAAAAGCGCATCTGGCTGCACATTTGAGAACACACACTGGGACCCAGTGCAAAGGAGCGCGCGCAGAAGAGAGGGGTGAGCCACATATTGCCTGCATTTCAAGAAGGGGGAATTTATAACCCCAAACCTGGTGTGTTCAGTAACCCGCTGGCCCTGTTTTAAAATGTATCTCACTTTAGGCAATTCACATCTCCAGGATAGCCCGAGAGAGAGAGAGAGAGATGTGAATTGCCTAAAGTGAGGTACATTTTAAAACAGGGCCAGCGGGTTACCAGACAGACAGACAGAGGCAGAGAAGCTTTCCCATTCTAGGGCTAGTCCTCCCTGGTCCTTTGTCGGCCTTAGCAGCCGAAAGAATGCAAACCCATTTATATTTATGCAAATTTTTGCAGCAGATTTAAGGGGGGGGAGGAAGAGGCTTGTGTTTTTAAAAAAACCTCTTTCTAAATATCACATTTCAATTACTCACAGCTTCGTTTATTTGCACGATAGAAACGATAAAAAGCTACATATAAACTAAAAGTGTAATTAAATCACTTCAAAATTTAAATATTTTACCAAGTCTTTTCCATTTCTAAAATGCTGACCCAAAAGTACATCACGAGTATGATTTACAGATTCGCGAAATGTCTGAAGCCAGTCTCCATGCTAGAGAAATGTCGATTTGCAACACCACTAGTGCAAACGGTTAGACACGATCCATATAAATCAATTGGTTTTTAAAAATTGAAAATATTTACCAACCTCATAAAGTGCAGCAGTGCTTAAATCCAGCAAATTGAGGCATACAAGGTAGAAATGGAAATGAAAAAAGGTCCAAAAAAAGAATTCTTTTTGTCTATCTGTATTTTGTATTTTAAATATTCAGAAACCAGCAGAGACTCTGTCGGCCATTTTGGCTTGAACTAACTCTCTCGCTCACTCTCCCTCCTGCTCTCTCTCTCCCCCTCTGTCTCTAAAGGAAGCAGCTTTTTGTGACCTTCAAATAGAGGCGGATCACGTGACTTCGGGTAGGTTTGTCAATCAGGAAAGGGGAGGGAACTGGAGTTGAAGCGGCCTTAAAGTGAAAGCAGCCCCTTCCCACCGGCTTTCATTTGTGCAGTGCTGTTACTTATACTCCCGCCTACAGATACTGCGTGTGAAAGTGGCAACACCATAAGGGTAACAGATGAACAAAACAGAAAAACCTTTACTGGTTTATAGAAATATGCTCAGTTGCTAACGATGCTTGCGGATCCTGGATCTGATCTTGGCTCCCTTGCTAGTTATTCTCTAGATGTTTGGGCAAGAACAGACTGGCAAACTGCTCTTTAAAAGGGGGCTTAAACAAAGCTTTACCTAAACAAAAAGAGAATTCAGTTTTTAGATTAAAATGAAACAGGTCACAGCTGATTTCTAGCTACCTCTAAGATACACAAAAAGACAGGAAGTTACTCTACCCACTCATAAACAGAATGTCAGTTCAGGGAGGTTAAGCAGCACCCGATATCAGAACGGCTCAGCAGAGGGGGAACGAACGGGAGAGCCTGAACTTGGCGCCTATTGTGTGAGTACAGCACTCTGTAGCCTCTCTCCTAACCCTAAGTAAAGACTAAGCCAGGGCTCCACCACTGGATTCCTCCAGGCTGGGCAGCTCTGAGTCATCTTTAATCCCTTCCCTGCTGAGGAAGGCGCTAGCAGACTAGGCACTCCATTAAAGCCTACCTAGCTTCCTGCGGCCCAAGTCCCTCCTCCTCAGAGACATCTTGATTCCTTTACCCTAGAAAATCCACCTTGGGCTTGAAGTATAAGTCCAGCCCCCACCCCCAACCCGTCTCCGTTTTGGCAGGTGTGCTATTGGAGATGGGAAGTCATGGTACCTTGTTTCTTTCTTCTTTAGTTTTTTTTTTTTTCTTATGTGCATAAGTGTTTTGCATGCATTTATGTCTGTGTGAGGGTGTTGGATCCCCTGGAATTGGAGTTTACAGACAGTTGTGAGCTGCTGTAGTTATGGGTGCTGGGAATTGGACCCAGGTCCTCTGCAAAAGTAGCCAGTGCTCAGAACTACTGAGCCATCTCTCTAGCCCCTGGTTTCTTTGCCTTCCTCACTCTGTTCACTTTATTCTGGTCAAGTTAGTCACTGGCCAGGAGTGGTGGTGCATGCTGCTAATCCCAGTGTAAGGAGCAGATGGATCTCTGCTCTACATATAGCAAGCGCCAAGTAAGCCAGAGATAGCATGTAACCCTGTCTCAAAAAGTCAGCCACTACCCAAAGCACTCTGATACTTCTTGCTAATCATTTCTAGTATACATTTTATTACTGCAGAGTTGTTGCATTTTATGACAGAAATTGCTTAATGTTGGTCTTTCCCTACAAACTGTCAACTGTCTGTGGGCAAACACCACTATCTTCCCCATCTTCAGTGAGGTGTTACCCTGAACTCCAAACAGCAGCTGAATAAATGAATCAATGAAATCACCTAGAGCTCTGCTCAGAAGAGCTAGGCTAAACAGAAGTAATAAACAAATTACTTTAGGGGAGAGAATGCCAGCGATCTCCAGGAATCCCTATCCATTCTATCTGTTTTAAGGATTCTTTACAGACATAAAGCAGCAGAAACAGTAAGCTGGCCAAGTGCTTCTCCCAAACAAACTAGGCTGAGTGGCCAGTTAGCAGAGAACCACGAACTCTAAAGACCAGGCTACCTTGCAAAAGAACCTGTTGAGTGTTTGTCTTTCTGGCTTTTAATGCCTTTATACTATGCACCTCCACTTTTCCACTCAGAAAAGAACAGGAAAGGAGCTGCTTCGGGGCAAGCAGAGGCACTATCCAGTCAATCCGTGGTGGAAAGTGCTTCTCACTGCTCTGAAAAGGATGCAGAGACCTGGAAAAACAACTGAGATTCAGGCAGAGGCAGGAAACTCCCAGGCTGGAAACTCTGAACATTAACTATTTCTATCCTTCCAATACCTTCCAATTGAGTTATGGAAACCTTAGCATGCTCAATAAGTAAAAAGCTATGGAGACTGACTGACTATACAGCCACCTTGTTTCAATTTGTGATGGTCACAAATTTTATTCTGCTATTTCTATCCTCCAAGGTATAGTATTCTTATACAGATGTTTAAATCTCTTTCCTGTTTTATTTAAGACTACATAGAGCTTCTTACACTGTTCCCTCTTATAACCTTTCTTCACCTGAACAATTCTTTTTTGTTCTTTTGTTTTGTTTTTTCGAGACAAGGTTTCTCTGTGTAGCCCTGGCTGTCCTGGACTCACTCTATAGACCAGGCTGGCCTTGAACTCAGAAATCTGACTGCCTCTGCCTCCCAAGTACTGGAATTAAAGGCATGCGCCACCACTACCCGGCCACCTGAACAATCCTTATACAACCTAGGTCTCTCTCTATATAGGTCTATAGATATATCATTATATAGAACGTATGCTGGTGGGGAACACCTATAATTCCAACACTCAGGAGTTCAAGGCCAGCTGCTGGCAACACAGTAAGTTTGAGGCCAGCCTGAGTTACATGAGACTCTGTCTCAAAATAGATAAATAAATTAAATAAAAAATTAAAAAAAGAGCTGAGAAGAGAGCTCTGTGAGTAAATCATTTGCCGTGCCATAATTAGCCATGTGAAAAAAGCATCTGAACAGGAGAGGCTGGCCACTAGCTGTCACGCTCACGGGTACATGTATGAACATACCCACAAGAAATAAAAAAAGGTATTCAAATAAAATATTTATTGATAATAGATAATGAAAAATATTTTAAAATAATTCTTTGGTATAATTTTAACATCACTGTTTATTAAATACAAAAACAAATACTCATACTAGTGAGATACATGTGCTTAATTATCTTTACATGAATTAAATCTTGGCTGAATATTTGATACTGCAGGACATGGGGACTCTTTAATATTTTCAGAGCTGGTCAATATTTTTTTGTTTTGTTTGTTTGTTTGTTGGTTGGTTGGTTTTTTTGTGACAGGGTTTCTCTGTGTAGCCCTGGCTGTCCTGGAACTCACTCTGTAGACCAGGCTGGCCTTGAACTCAGAAATCTGCCTGCCTCTGCCTCCCAAGTGCTGGGATTAAAGGCGTGCGCCACCACTGCCTGGCTTGGTCAATATTTTGATTTTATAAACACTAACACTGAGAATACCACTTCTCATAAATACATATAGCCCATTTCAGAAACTCTTAGAATTCTCTCCTAATCCAAGCCAAAATTCATTCAAAGATACATATTATTAACAGTGACTTAAACAGCAATCTTTAATCGAACGTTCTAGCACAACAATACAACAGTGACTTAAACAGCAATCTTTAATCGAACGTTCTAGCACAATACAACAATGACTTAAACAGCAATCTTTAATCGAACGTTCTAGCACAACAATACAATGCAGAGGTACAGCAACTTATACTTAATGCTGAAGAATGACACGGGAAGAGATGCTGAGTCTTTGTCTCCATAATTAAACCATTCTGTTCCTATAAGAGTTCAACAGTTGGTATGAACGGGAAAACACTGCCATCAGAACATACAATCGTCTTGAGTCTGAGCCAAGGTGTTTCAAGCAACATCTGCTGGCACTGTATTGTGTGAAAGCATGTGTAGTGCAAAGTGCGTGTGCCGTGTGTTCAGCAACAAGGCTACAGTGAAGCCCTATGATGTTCACGGATGAGCACTGCTGCAAACACTTCACATTTATTATGCATTTTTGAACCAATTTTTAGTCACTCTGCATTCAGAAATGTTTCAATGCTGCCCAGTACTTTTACAACCCTCCCATTCAGCTATACAATCCCATAGAAGGCCACAATCCACAAAGTCAAGAAGCCAGGGCTTGGAACTGAAGAAATGGCTCAGTGGTTAAAAGTAGTTGCTGCTTTTCTAGAGGACCTTGATTTGATTCCTAGCACCTCCAGGACAGCTTACAACCATTTGTAACTCCAGTTCCAGATGCTCCCACACCCTTTCCTGGCTTCCATACACGGTATACAGATGTACATGGAGTCAAAACACCGATACACATAAAAAGTAACATAATAATAATTTTAAAAAGCAGCTAGGGCCTAGCATACATGAGACCCTGGATTCAATAACTATTACCTATAACATATACCTGTAGTAGAGAGAAATAGAAAGATCTAAAAGCCAGCTGGGGCTATATTGCTACACAGTCTTGTTAGAAATTATGAAGGGAAAGAGGATTCAATTTAATGGATTGTAGGGAAAATACAAAGTATCAAAAATGAACTAGAGAAAAATTAAGGCACTCACTGTGATAAAGCACCTAAGAGGCAGAAGGTAGAGAATCAGGGTTCAAGGCCAGTTTCAGGTTCACAGAGTTCAAAGTCAGAACAGGCAATGGAAGACCCTGCCTCACAACAAACAAGCAAAACAAAACAAACAAAAAGCAACAAAACAGCAGCAAAAGAATCCAGCCAAAGTCCTAGATTAGTATCAATTAAATCAGTTGCTTTCAGCCAAAGAATTTCAGAATCAAAATTGTAAAACTCTTTTAAAATGTGAGAATAATAAATCAAATCATGAATTTATATAGAATGTATCTCTTCTTGTTTCTATAACATGAGGCAGAGTGTTCAAAGTCTACAAACACAAGTATACCAAGGACCTAGGCAGTTTTACAGCTGCATTGAGATATGGAGTGAGATTTGTTTCTAGCTCACCCTGCCTTCTTATTGAGAACACACCCTTGATCAGGGCTTCTCAACTTGTGGGTTGCAACCCCTTTGGCAATCCTCTATCTCCAAAAATACACTATGATTCATAACAGTAGCAAAATTATAGTTATCAAGTAGCAACTAAAATAATTTTATGGCTGGGGGTCACTACGACATGAGGAACTGTATTAAGGGACTGCAGCATTAGGAAGGTTGAGAACCACTGCTCTAGGGTAAAAGCTATTTGCTTCTTTTGATCACTTTTCAGATGCTGCCACATTCCTTTAATAGTACTATTTTCCTCCAACTTTCCTTAGCATGCCTGAGATCCTGGGCTCAATCTTCTAGAGTGCTGCAGAAGTCAGGAAACTAGAAAGGGACTAAGGGGAGGGGAAAAAAGATTTTAAGATAGAAGTAGCCATTGAACACATATGAAAGGGAATTATGGGAAGTGTTAAATGGGTCTAGCGGTGGGAAGGAAGGGAAGAGAAAAAGATGCCTAACACTAGGGATATCTGGAAAAGCCATAGGCCTGAAGAGATGATTTAGTAGTTAAGAGCACTGGCTGCTCTTGCAGAGGACCTGGGATCAGTTTCCAGCATCTACATGGTGGCTCACAACTGTCTGTAACTCCAGTTCAAGGGGATCTGACACCATTTCCGGCCTCTGAAGGAACTAAGCACATGCCTGATGCATATACATACATGTAGGCAAATGCTCATATACATAAAAATAAATCTAACACAAGAAAAACACCCATATGTAAACTTGCTGTTTCATAAGTGTGCCGTGTATGTGTCTGCGCGAGCATGGGGGGGGGGGGGGGGGAGGGGGAGGGAGAGGGAGGAAAATGGGAATGCCCCTAAACACAGGATAATGCTCCTCCCAGAAGCTACAGATTGCCAAATAAAAAAAGTCTCGCACTGATGGGCAGTGGTGGCGCACACTTTTAATCCCAGCACTCCAGTGGCAAAGACAGGCGAATTTCAGATCTGAGTTTGAGGCCAGCCTGGTCTACAGAGTGAGTTCCAGGGCAGCCAGGGCTACACAGAGAAACCTTGTCTTGAAAACAAAATAAAACAAAGAACAAAAAGAAAACAAAAGTTCTAGTGCTAAGAGAGACATTTGCCCCTCAAGGTGTTGGTCAGAGATGCCCTAAGGACCCCCAAAACAATACAGGCTACAGGCACTGCTCTTGATTGCACACCAGGTCTTGATGGTAAGATCCTATTGCTCAATACACCACACACTTTGGTCATGGGACATGAAGAAATCAAGTTGATTCTAATAGGGAAGTTTCTTCCCTTGCTGGCTAGCTTTCAAAGTACTGGAAGGTGCTATGCAGCCTGCTGGTGAAGGAAAGTCATCAACAGTCTCACCCACCTGAGTCCGGCAAACTATAATTAGGACCAGACTTGGCAAGATATGCCAATTGCCGCAATAGTGGCACAAATAGTATAGAAGTAGCCAACTCTTTTCTGGTTGGATTTAAGGCCTGACACTCCATGAGAGGAAACACATACTTGGTACTATAAATTGATCCAGAACCCATGGGTGAGGAAATCATAGACTGTATGGGATTAACCTACTATTACTTTTGTAAACTGACATGGTATTAAATCACTCTTTAAAAACCTGTATCTCAGATTAGTACTGCAGTTCTCAGCTCTCATCAAAGCTTATTTGTGCAGTAGACAATGGTTAATGTGGAAACATACTTAATCAAAGCATAAAAAAATGTCTGTAGAGTTTTCCAGCTATAAATGGGATATCTATATGATACAGCTCCCACCCCAACCTCTTGGCTCAGAGAAAATCTTGGGAGAGAGAGTAAAAAGATTTTAAGAGACAGAGGTTGGGCAGGATCAGAGAAAACAGTGGCCCCTGGACATGACAGTATCAATATACTCTTGAACTTCTATCAGCTAGGGTAGCCTACACACGGTCAAGTCTTTCAACATTCTAGCATAGAGAAGGAAAGCCTCATAAGCCCCCACCCTAGCCAAGGAGCTTTTGGTAGTAGATGGGTGTTAGAGAAGGGAAAGAATTCATTTTCTGTAGCAGTGTGGTCCCTCATAGGTCAACCATGCTCCAGGAGATGGTTCAACATCCATGCATTGATGGGTAGCACAAATTGGACATAAAGTTGGAAACAAATGGTAGGACAAATCTAGGAGTTGGGGGAAGAATAAGGGATGAGTGATTGGTGCACACCCTTAATCCCAGCACTGGGAGGTGGAGGCAGACAGAGTGAGTCTCAGTCCAGTTGAGGCTATATAGTGAGATTCTTGCCTCAAACAAACCAGTAAATAGAGTATACACAGAGATCCTCAAAGAATTAACAAAAATTATTATACTAACAAAAAAATTGCTCAATTCAAACTCATTGTCTTGTGATTTATGTTGGAATATCTTGCAATTTTTGAAGTTAGGCTTAAGCCTAACTACTAACTACTTTTGAGAAATGTGTGGTAAGGTATGGATTAAAGCTCATACTTTGCATAGATATTCCAGTTTTTCAGTATTATCTCTGGAAATGCCTTATCACTTTATCCTTGCATCTTTGTCAAAGCTTATTACCCACAGACGTGAGAGCTTATTCCTGGACTGTGACTATTTGTTCCATGATTTATAGTCTCTGTTTTAGTGTTGATAAATTATCTTGATTATTGTGTTGATAACATCTGATTTTTTATTGAAAAAAGTTGTTTTCATTATTTTATTTTACATTACATTCATTTTCTTCTGTTACACAAAACATAAAAAATTACACATATTTAAATAAAGTTAAACATATCTACACACACACACACACACACACACACACACCCTAAAACCACACAGAGAGGCAGGCTTTGGGTTCAACAGTCACTATTTGAACATCCACTGTGTAGCAGGTATTTTCCAGATCCAGGAAGCTGTAAAACTGTTTATTATCATCTGGAAAGACAGTGGTTAAACACTTGCCTATTGTGAATGAGTCCCTGCTTTCATGATCGATCAATCAATCATGGTGTCATAATGAAAATAAGAGAAAAAAATTTCACAGTAGAGGTGAGATTTAAAATTCTGAACTGAGTTTCCATTTTCTCTTCCTCTTATTTTTTTCCTCCCTCATTCTCTCTTTTCTTTTTTTAATCCCAGGCCTGGTCACACTGTGTGCTTGAGCATGATCCTCCTTCGTCTGTCTCCTGAGTGCTTGGTGGAGGCAGGCCACCAAGCCTAGTTTTACTAGGTGCTGGGGACTGAAGTAGGTAGGGGCTCTGCGTATGATAGCCAGGCGCTATTCCAGCTTAGCTGTCTCCAGCCCCTTCCATGCAGTCCTAAAGGAGGAGGCTTGCCATTTACCAGGTAAAGGAAACTGTAGACACAAAAGCAAAGGCTTTTCTAAATTTTACTGACTTCAATGCTACCAAACAATGCAACTGAGGAGGAGGAGGAAGAGAAAAATGTAACTGAATTCTGTTTCTATGGTCTTACCTTCATCATAGTTGGAAGGCAGAATAGTATCCCAAACTACCTGGGAATCCCCAATACAACTTAGATCTTCAGATTACTGTTGGAAATTAGAATGTTACTATCATACTCTGTGATATTTATAAATTAGAACTTTAAAGAGGCTTGTTTTATTATTTTTTTCTTTTTTTGTTTCTCTCTTCCTTTTCTTTTTTCCTTTTTTGTTTGTTTGTTTGTTTGTTTGTTTGTTTGAGAGAGGATCTCTCTATGTAGTCTTGGCTGTCCTGGAACTTGGTATAAAGATCAGGCTGGCCTCACACTCATGCCTTTCAAGAGAGATCTTCATGCCTCTACCTCCTAACTGCTGGGATTAAAGGCAACACCACTATGACCAGCTTTATTACTATTTTATGTATGTGTACATACCTTTGTATAGGTGTCTGCATAGCATTAAATAGAGTGCCCAAATACAGAGCAAGGAATAGTACAACAAAAGGAATCTTTTTTTTCCTTTGCCAAGCTGAGAACCTTGTAGTGCTCTACTATTGTGCTCTACTAAAGATCCAAGGCTAGCCTGGGGATCTTTAGTCTGATGTAGGGTATCTATTTATTAAAACATATATGATATGTGAGTGACTGTGTGTGTGCACATGAACAACTTGTGTGGCATTTGGAGGGCAACCGTTCCTTCCTTTCATCTCTTTATAGGTTTCAGGGATCACACTCAGGTTAAGGGAATTGTGTGGCAAATGCTTTTACCTACTGAGTTCCCTGATAGGACCGTGAATACATTTTTATGAGTTGTTCTTTGTTACAAGATTAATCCATTCATGGCTGATACTCTTTTGTTGTTGGAGACAGGTTCTTTTGTATCCTAAAATGACTGAACTCATGTGGACTTGAGGATGACATTGAACCTGAGATTCTTCTGCCTCCATCTTTGAGTGCTGGGACTCATGCATGATGCATTACCGTACTTAATTTTTGTTATGTAGTGCTGGGGATCAAACCCAAGGCTCTGCACATGCTAGCCAAGCACTCTCTACCTTGCCATCACTGATCTTCTGAACACTGAGCAATACAGCAATCTGAAGTGAACACAATTATGCAAAAAACTCTTCAATAGACTGTGCTTTCAGACATTTGGTCTCTCAAAAAAAATCAAATGAAGAATTAATAGAATCAATAAATAAATATTTGCTAGAAAAAAACGATCATTTTAGTGACTTTAGTAGACTAAAGACCTGTATCATGTATCTTTTGAAGATGAGAGTCAATTTCAGCATGGAGGTTCAAAGTGTAGATGTGTTAGAAAGTGAAACTGAAAAAGGAAAAGGAAAGGACAGAATGAAAGAGGCCAAACCCATCAGCACATCAAAAACCAACACTTAGCTTGAAAATCACTTACAATGAATGCTCTTCCCATGAGTGTCAAAGAAAACAGTATCAAACTAAATCAAAAGCCTTTGTGAATGAAACGTTTATCTGAAACAAGCTCTCCAAAAGTATGATGAAAAGTGTCTGACCTCAAATTCAGAGATCTGCCTGCCTCTGCTGGGATCAAAGGGGTGCGCCACCATGCCTTGCACGCCACCACCATGCCTTGCACACCACCACCATGCCTTGCACACCATCACGCCTTGCACACCACCACCATGCCTTGCACGCCACCACCATGCCTTGCACGCCACCAC
>JADRCD010227560.1:27392-40697 GCA_019843815.1 Montemys delectorum
GCCACCACCATGCCTTGCACGCCACCACCATGCCTTGCACGCCACCATCATGCCTTGCACGCCACCACGCCTTGCACACCACCACCATGCCTTGCACACCACCACCATGCCTTGCACACCACCACCACGCCTTGACACCACCACCACTGCCTTGCACGCCACCACCATGCCTTGCACGCCACCACCATGCCTTGCACGCCACCACCATGCCTTGCACGCCACCACCATGCCTTGCACACCACCACCATGCCTTGCACACCACCACCACGCCTTGACACCACCACCACACCTTGACACCACCACCACGCCTTGACACCACCATGCCTTGCACGATGACTTTTTAAAACACAGCATGAGCAGAAACCTGCTTATATGTTGTGCTGCACCATGTGTAGTAGTTGCTACTCTTCACTGTTGTGACCAAGTACCTGCCTGGCAAGTTCAAGCTTCATCAAGTTGACTGGATTTAATATTACCTAGAGACACACTCCGGAGTGTGTCTATGAAGGTGTTTCCAGAGGTGTTTAGCTGAGGATACGCTGAATGCAGGTGGCCTTATCTCATGGGCTAAGGTCTTATACTGAATGAAAATGACAATGGGTGACAATATGAGCATTGGCACTCATCCTTCTGCTGACAGAGTATGACATGATGTGACCAGCTGCCTCATGCTCTCCCTCCATACACCGTGATGGAGTCCCATAACCTACAATCCTAAGTAAATCCTTCCTTCCTTAAGCTCTTTTGCCAAGTGCTTCTGACACACAGTGGCAGAGCATTTACCTGGCGTTTGCAAAGCCCTGGATCCTATCACAAGTACCACAGGAAGCAAAACAACAACAACAACAACAACAACAACAAAAACCACAAAACAAAGAAATGAAAACTTTATTTTTCCTCAAATAAAAGAACACAGCTACTGTTCCTGACACAGAGTGTAAACATATCTAGGAGAGAAGATACATTTCTGCCTAATTATTTCAATATAGGGTAACAGAGCAGACCCAGAATGGATGAATCAACTAAAGAATGAACAAAAACAAACAAAGGTAGGGACTATACTTTAGTGCTCACCTAACAAGTGCAAGACCCCTGATTCCATCCTTAGCACCGAACCAAGCTGTACAACAAAGCTTCAAAGCTTAGAGGTCTTTTAGAGAAGGGTAAAGATATCTACTCAAGTTTAATATGCTGGTTGAAATTCTCTAAAAGCAGAACACACACACGTGCATTATCGATCCCTCAAGGATTTCTGACCACTGGAAGAAGCCAGCTCAGGACAGGTTACAATTACCAAAGAGGCCTTTGAAGACAAAGACAGGTTTGTTTAGGAAATGGATGCTAGACCTCTAAAGAGCAGAACTTTCCTTAGTATTCAGGAAGAAGTCTTCCTGCCCTTTCATTGTTTTTTCCCCAACTTCCTATTCTTCATAAGGTTTTGGTGGTGACTTCTGTTACTATGTTAATCACAGTGCCTTCAGGAGAGCACTGCTCAGGGACAGCTAAAGAACCGACAAATAATACTATAAGCACCTTACAGTCAGCAAGATCTGGGACTAAATCTTAAATTCCATTTTGAGTTATACTGACACGGGTAGATCCTTGACTAAAATGGAGACAATATGCTCCAAGTGGAAATGACACTGGAGCTGGAGAGATGGCTCAGTGGTAAAGAGTCCCAACTGACCTTCCAGAAGATAAAGGTTTGATTCCCAGCATTCATAGAGCAGCTCACAACCACGGGTAACTCTGGTTGCAGGGAATCTGATACCCTCTTCTGGCCTCTGTGGGTATCAAGCATACCGGTGGTGCACAGACATACATGCAGGCAAAACGCCCACACACATAAAATAAGTACATCTTTAAAGAAAAAACAAAGCAAAAAAACAAAAAAACTAAGCCAGTAAGATGACATGTATCTACTGTGAATACAGAAAGCCCTTGACAAATGGAACTGTAATTTTTTTTTTTGGGTTTTTCAAGACAGGGTTTCTCTGTGTAGGCCTGGCTCTCCTGGAACTCACTCTGTAGACCAGGTTGGCCTCGAACTCAGAAATCCACCTGCCTCTGCCTCCCAAGTGCTAGGATTAAAGGCATGCTCCACCACTGCCCAGCAGAACTGTGGGGCAATATTGTGGGTTAGAAGAGTGGGTGGGAGCCATGGAGAAAAGTATTTCTCTTCCCTTTTCATGGAACCAAATAGGTGTCTGGCATTCTAATTCCCTAAAGAGGAATTGATGCCATCAGCTCGTCTAAAATGAAAGTGCAGTAGACAGAATGGAGCAAAGTTAGGATTATACTGTGAGCTATTTTTAAAACTGTTAGCTTAGCAAATTAAAGGGCTGTGAAGATCTCCTGGTTTCCATTCACAACAAACATAAGACAAGGCATTCCCCTTTAATGAATCTGGCCTCCTGGCAGCAGTCTAGTCTGCATAATGTTTAGGAAACATCATTTTCTTAAGATCCACCAAAATAAACTATTTTCTAGGAAAGAAAAAAAGGGGGAGAAGGACGAAGAAGAGGAGTTTTCTTTACAGATTTTGGTAAATTTCATGAATCACCATCCCATTCAATTTAGGAAACTACTGTCTAAATAAAACTTGGAGTTATGTCAGTGCTTTAAGTCCATCTTAAGTGTTTTTCCTTTAAAAGGATATATGAAAAACCAGTCTGCTTTGAAACACCATTTTCTCAATTCTGTGACAGATTAAGGGAAAATAAGATCTATTTACAGCCACTAAAAAGCTACACCAAAGGTCCCAAATTGAAGTTTAAAACCAGCTGCTTTTTCAGAAGTGGGGAAGAGATAAATCCTGAACTACTAAGAATGTTGGCTAAGTCATAGTATTTTTAGCCTCTGTTTCATCAGATAAAAACTTTATTTTAATAGTGATCAGAAGTTTCGATTTCACTGGAATTGAATTTCAGGAAGTAGTGTGCAGACAATCCCACACTTGGAGTGTGCAGGGAGCCTCCTTCATGAAGACCTGGCTGAGGAAAGGAAGCGCCATTTCATACTTTCTTTGGAAAACACCCAAACTTAATTAGTTCTATTTGGAACATCCTGAGCTGTAAAGCCTTTGCTGAAGCGTAACATAAATTTTGATTAGCCAAGTGTGAAAAACAACAAAGCCAACTTTCTTGTCCCTCTCGTTCATCTATAAATAGAAGTAATGCATCAACAAAGCAACTGGCTGCATGCTCTGCAGGATCTCCCAAGTGTACACAGCCCAGCGAACCTGCTCTCAGCGCCCTGAACCAACTGCTTCTGGGGAGCTGTAATAGGACCCTTTTAATAAACTGTGACTCACGGTTTGCTCTCTTCTCCAGGAGGTGGCGTCTTGCCATGTCCTTCCATTACAGAATCCTCCTGTTCCACCTGCAAAGGCAAGCACTACAGGTCAGCAGCAGTCAGCACTATGATGCGACTTACTCCAGTGCACACCCCAGGGTGTCAGTCACTACAGTGTCTAGAACTTGAGACTTTCATTCTCCAGGTTTGCTCATGGTACTTCTCTTTGGGTGGATAGGTTTACGGGATGAAAAAGAAGATCAGCAACTCATGCAACTGAGACAAAGAACTAGCATCCAGAACATAAAAAACTAAGAATCAATGAGAAAGTATCAGCCCATGAAAAACGTACAAAATGACTGGGTAGGAGTGTCACTGAAGAGAACACATACATGGTCCCTAAATACACGAAAAGCTGCATAATTTCATGCCAGTCAGAAAAATGCAAATTAAAACCACAAAGAGATACCATTTCACAACCTCCAGCTTGTGTAAAATGACAAAGCCCAGCATCCTGGAGCATTAGAGGTGAGGAGCATGGCAGCTCTCCACTCCTAGTGGGAGGGAACACTGGTACAACTTTGAGAAAGTTTGTCCTCACTTAGTACATCTGAATACAGGCTTACCACACAAACTTCAGATACATTTCTAGGTACGTGCTCTAAAGGAACTTTTGTAAATATACACAATTATCCATTTGATATTATATTCTCTCCCACATCTCTCTCTCTCTCTGAGACAGGATTTTCTCCATATAGAGTGGCAGACCTTCATGAGGGTCCTGAACAACTGGAATGGACTATCCCTGAAGCTGTAGCTAGCTGTTCTATTAGCTGGGTTGCCCTATCTGGCTTCAGTGGGAGAAGTACCCAGCCTTGAGGAGACTTGGGAGTGGCAGGGTTGAGGAGATTTCCAGAGGGAACTCCCACCCATTCAAAGGAGAGGGGGAAGGGGGAGGATTATTGGGGGGTGACTAGAAGGAGGGGACAGTGAGTGGGATGTGAAGTAAATAAGTAAAAAAAAATAAAGTTTTAAAAAAGGCATGCACCACCAACATCCAGCAGAACAGTAACATTTTTAACAGAAGAAAATACAAAAATAAATATCCACTGACAATAGAATAAATAGGTTAAGACATTTTTAGCTACATTACAAAAATCTAACCTTTGTTGAAAGAATCCCTTGGTATCTACAGAGGACTGACTCGAGGACTTTTAGGATACCAAAATCAAAGGAGACTCAGTACAAAGTAGTACAGGATTTGCATACAACCTATGCTAAGATACCATGGTTTGTTCTACTGGGCCCAGAATATAGTTTTTATTTTAACATATTATTTATTTATGTGCCTGTGTATATATATACATGTGTGTACATAAATATATGGGGAGATCAGAGGACACCGTGTAGGAATTGTTTCTTTCTTTCTACCATGTGGGTCATGGGAATTGAACTCAGGTGGTCAGCCTTGTTAACAAGAGTTTTTACCCACTGAGCCATCTCACCAGACCAAGTTTTTTTGTTGTGTTTGCTTGGAATAGGATTTCATGTAGTCCTGGATGGAACTGAACTTGCTATTTATGGACTTGAGGCTGGTCTTGAACTTTTAATCCTCCTGTTTCTTACCACTCAAGTGCTGGGATAACATGCAACTCCTAGGCCCAGTGCTAGATTTCTTTTAACACCTAATACAAAATGAATGCTATATGAATTGCTATCATAGTGCATTGTTTATGGAATAACCAAACAGCTGTACATGCTCAGTGTAAGGACAATGCTTTCTAGTATTTTTTTTTTAAGATTTATTTATTTTATGTGTATGAGTATACTGTAGCTGTACAGATGGCGGAGAGCCATCTTGTGGCTGCTGGGAATTGAGCTCCGCCCCCGCTCGCTCCGGCCCCCCCCCCCCCTTGCTCTGGTGTAATTCACTGTAGCTGTCTTCAGACGCACCAGAAGAGGGCGTCCAATCTCATTAAGGGTGGTTGTGAGCCACCATGTGGTTGCTGGGACCCGAACTCAGGACCTTCCGAAGAGCAGTCAGTGCTCTTACCTGTTGAGCCATCTCGGCAGCCCTAGTATTTTTTTCTTAACACAAAGAGAAGAAGCTAGTAGTATCTCATGCTTGGTAGACAGTGATTCTACTACTGAGCTTCAGCCTTTATCCATTTCCCCGACCTCAAGTGTTTTCTAGCTGTAAGTGTTTGAGTGTTTTGAGTGAGGAACTCATACAAAGAGGATGGTCTAAACAAGTAGGTTATGACTTTATTTATGAATATGTATAAACACATATGTATATACAAACTCTTGCTATACTAGTCCAGGCTGGCTTCAAACTGACAATCCTCCTTCCTCAGCCCGCCTACATTTATGTTTGTGTACTGCATAAGTGTCTGGTGCCCATGGAGGCCAGAAGGCACTGGATCTCCTGAAAATGGATAGTTGTGAGCTGCCATATAGGTTCAGGGAATCAAACCTGGGTCCTAGGGTTCTTTCTTTTTTCTTTTTTCTTTTTTTCAAGACAGGGTTTCTCTGTATAGCCCAGGCTCTCCTGGAACTCACTCAGTAGACCAGGCTGATCTTGAACTCAGAAATCTGCCTGCTTCTGCCTCCCAAGTGCTGGGATTTTAAAGACGTGCACCACCATGTCTGGTCCTAAGCATTTAAAGATAATGAAAATTGGGCTGGAGAGATAGCTCAGCGGTTAAGAGCACCAACTGCTCTTCCAGAGGTCCCGAGTTCAATTCCCAGCAAACGCATGGTGGCTCAAAACCATCTGTAATGGGATCTGATGCCCTCTTCTGGTGTGTTTGAGGACAGCTACAGTGTACTCACATAAAATAAATAAATAAATCTTTAAAAAAAGACAATGAAAATTTAATCTGTATATATATATATACAGATAAATTTATATAAATAAAGATTTGACTATTAAGAAAGAAAATGAGGAATATGCAATCTAGGGTAGTGATTTTCTTAACAGGGAGAGAGCATGGTCAGGGAAGAAGTGATTCAGGGAGGACACATGGGGCTCACCTGGGGTATGATTATCTTCTACTTCTTGGCTTATGCCTTACACTCAGGAAATAGAATCTTTGTTTGAGGTCAGCCAGAGCTCAATGGAGTATGGGGAGTTCTTTGTAATTATTCTTTTAACTATATGTTTATATATAGTTAATATAGAATTTATATAAATTTCTAAGGAAAACAGGCAATTTTACTGCCAGGTATTTACTGGTCATAAAGAATACCTCTGCTAATGGGCTTATCAGTCCTATGAAAATTACCCCAAAGGCATAATTTAAAACCCAAGGAATGGGTGATAGTCCAATGGTTAAAAGCACTGACGGTTCTGCAGAGAAGCAGGGTTTGTGTCCAGTACCCATATGGTGGCCTACAACCATTCCATAGCATTTGATACCATCTTCAAACCAAAGGAACTCACATGGTATACATGTAGACATTTAGGCAAAATATCCATACACAGAATAAAGCAATGAATCTTTTAAAAACAAACAAACAGTGATGACTGAGACAGGCTGACTCCGTGACAGACTTCAAATTGACCGTCTGAGACTAGGCATCCATCTCTATTTCCAAGAACTGGGCAAGTCCAAACAAGACAGTTACTAGAAAGACCCCAAGCTTCAGGCAGCCAATCAGAAAGTGCCCAGCCATCAGTAGCTGCTCTACCACTTGGCCTGAGAGGTAAGGGCAATGGGTCAGCAACAGTTTCCAGGCTTCCTCAACAACAGTTTGTAGCCATCCTAATGCCCCAGCAAAGGTTCTAGAATTTTCCTAGATATAGAGCCAACCAATTAAGATAATGATTACCTACCCCTCTCCAGAGTTCCCCTAATGTGCTTTAAATTGGGCCTGCAAGCTTACTTGAAGGTCTCCATGTTGGTAAATGGTAGACCCCAGTGTGCTGAACTTCTGCAGAATAAAACGAATGCTCTTTGCTTTCACATACTATTTGAGTCCAGGGTATCCTTCTTCAGTGAATCATGGACCCTTACTTTTGGGGGCTCTTGTCCTAAATTTGCTGGAGACTTCATGACCAAAATAGTGGAGTGTTTTTCTGATAAGTCCAGGCATCCAGTTGTCTTTTGTCTTGTCCATCTCTGTGTTTTTGCTTCTGCTTTAATCTGGAGGCCAAGAGGGACAAAGCAGCATGTATTTTGTCACCCAGCCAGGGGCAACACAAGTCTATGGGCCTCAAATGCTCTGGGAAGAAGACTGTCTGAGACAGTCATTTCATTTTGTTTTCATTTTCCTGGGAACATCCTTCCATGTCTGCCTGTATGTGTTCCGTTTGTGCTTTTTGTCCTCTCATACAAACTTTTCTTTGATTCCTAGAATGGGTCAGACACAGACCAGGCCACTGAACTTGGCCCTGAACCATTTTAAGGACTTTCACTGAGTCACAGAGGACTCAGATATAGTTGTTTGTCCCCTCAAACTAACCATCTTTTGTAGGAACGAATAGCTCACAATAAAGCAGGATGGCCTGAAGAGGGGACTTTCTATCTCCTCACCATTTATAGTGTGAAGGTTATAGTCTATGAGTCCAGGGGCCACCCGGACCAAGTACCACATATCACCATGTGACAATACCTGGTCAAGAAGCCCCCTGGATGAGACCTTTTTTTGGCACCAGCCTCTCCGCTCCCTGACCTTATTTTTTTAAAGGACCATTGGCTTCAGCCCCGTGCCTTGCTCCACCCTTCTGCTCCAGAGGAGAAACTCTTATGTTCCTGCTCCTGCTCCTGCTCCTGCTGCCACTGACCCTGCTGAGGCAGCATAGGTAGAGGGAGGAGCAGCCCCTGACTGTCCTGACTGACCTGACTCCACCTGGAGTCCCCCTCACACTCTTACTGCCCATAGGGCTGTCTCTACTAAGGCCTTATTCTTCCAGGCTATAGGACCCCCAGATGCTCAAGGAGATAGTTCATGACATACTTGCCAATAATGATCTTTACCACTGGAAGTTACAGAACTCTCCATTTTCAGAAAGACCATGAGCTCTGCAGGTCTTCTAAATTCAATCATGCTTACTTACCTGTCTACTGGGGGTGGCTGTCAGCAAATGCTCCAAGTCCTCTTCACAACAACGGAGACAAAGAGCTGCCTGGAATTTGGTTCTGGGAGCAGATGAGCTTCCCACCCAAGTCCAGGCTGATATGGATGCAGCCTTTCCTTTGACTCAACCTGATCCAGACTTTAACACTGCTGAAGGTAAGGAGATGTTCCAGGTCTATTGCCAGATTCTGATAGGGGCCTCCAAGAGGCTGCCAGACAACCCACAAATTTATCTAAGGTGAGTCAGGTGATGCAAGGAAAGAATGAGAGCCCCAGGGAATATCTAGAAAGACTTTTCGAAGCCTATAGCACCTCTACTCCTTTTGACCCAGAAGCCAGAGAGCACCAATCAGTTGTAAACAGTTTTTGTTAACCAAGCTGCCTCAGACACCCGTCAAAAACTTCACTACCTGGACAACTTTTCCGGTAAGCAATTGACTGTGTTAGTAGCCATAGCTGAGAAGGTTTTCAACAACCAGGACACCCCAAGGATGGATAGACCAGAGGACTGGTGAAAGTGCTACTTAATTGCTACCATAAGCCTTGATGGTCCTGATGAGAGAGAGCTTAAGAGCCTAGCTCAAGGAAGGGGAAAAGCTTGCCTCTAGCATCCAAAGCTGGCCTCTATTTGCCTTCAAATGGCAATATTTGGAGAGAGGCTTCAAGGGACAACTAAGTTGGACACGCCTGCCTCAAGAAATTCAAGAACTCACCCACCATCTTTGACAATCCTTACCCATGAGGACTTGGGTAAGTACCAATAGGCTGATCCCCAAGGACATATGTTCCAGTATGTAGATGACATCCTGATTGCAGCCCCAGACTTGGAGACATGCCAGGAGGCCACATGAGCTCTGCTATTCTATAGGAGCTGAGTCAACTTGGCTACCAAGTGTCTGCTAAGATGTGTCAACTTGAGGTCACCTATCTAGGGTAAATACTCAAGGGGGGGGGCAACACATGCTGTCAAAAGCCTGGAAGCAAACCATCCTTAGCATCCCAGTTCCATCAACCTGAAGGCAAGTACAGGAATTTCTGGGGTCTGCTGGGTTTTGTAGACTCTGCGTGTCAGGGTTCACTGAGATAGCTAAACCATTATATGAAGTCACCAGGGGCCAAGAAGATAAAATAGAATGGACCCCTGAGATAGAGATGGCTTTTAAGACTTTAAGAAAAGCCTTATTGGAGGTGCTGGCCCTGGCCCCCCTGGACATTCACAAACCTTTCCACTTGTATGTGGATGAGAAAAGGGGGATAGCAAAGAGGGTACTCACTCAAACCTTGGGGCCATTGAAAAGACCTGTGGCTTAATCATCTAAGAAGCTGAACCCAAAGGCCCAATGATGGCTGGCCTACCTCCAGATCATAGCTGCTAGTCAAGGATGCTAATAAAAAAAAACTTGGGGCAGGAATTTGTTATCATCAACCCCCAATAGTTTGGAATTCTCAAGAATCCACCTATCTGATGGCTGTCCAATGCCAGACTGGTACACTTTCAGGATCTACTTTTGAATCTCCCTCACATAAGATATAACCCATAATTTGCCCTAAACCCAGCCACACTGCCACTTGATCTGTCCTCAGACATGCAGCTTGATTGTTCTATAGTTCTGGGGCATGTCCAAAACATCATGCCGGATTTGAATGACATACTCTGTCCAGATGTGGAATATGTCCACTTCATGGATGAGGGCAGCTTTATCTGAATGGAATCAGGTATGAAGGGGCCGTGGTTAATGGACTTGGACTCTGTTATTTCGGCAACTGCTTTGTTGCTGGAACTTCAGCCCTGGGCTTCAAAAGGGGCCATATCCAACATCTACACTGACAGCAGATATGCCATTGCTACGGCTCATGTACATGGGTCCATATACCGAGAAGGGATTACTGACTGCTGAAGGAAAAATCATCAGAAATAAAGAAGAAACAATTGTTTTACTGGAGGCACTATGGCTTCCTCTCTGAATGGCCATACTTCATTGCCCCGGGCATCAGAAAGGGATATCAAAAATAGCTCGAAGGAATGGAATAGATAGCTGATAAAGCTAATAAGGGAGGCTGTCCAACCTTCTTCTGCCAACATCCTGGTAGCTCTGCCACCCCCTGCCCTCCCAGCCATCCCCGAATATATTTCTGAAGACAAAATCAGGCAAAATGAAAAGGAATTTATAATAGAGATGGATGGTGGCTGACCTCTGAAGGCGGCACCATCCTACCTAAGGAGTTTGCTAAGCAACTCTTCCACCAGATTCATCAAGCTTTATAAAAACCTGGGTCATTGAAAACTGATGGAATTGCTTTAAGGGCAATATACAAAATATTTGGCTTAGGACACTTGGTTGATCAGGTAATCTCAGGCTGTCCCCCTGTCAGGCTGTGACCCCTCAGGCCCCAATCAAAGAACTGCTCCAGGAACCAAAATCAGGTGGTCAATGACCAGGGGCTAATTGGCAATATACAGATATAAAACCAGGAATATATGGATACAAGTATTTGCTAGTTTTTATAGATACCTTTTCAGGATGGGTTGAAGCCCACCCTACAAAGGAGGAGACTGCCAATGTTGTGGAAAAGAAGCTTTTAGAAGACACCAACCCAGGTATGGCTTGCCTACTCTGCTTGGGTCTGATAATGGACCAGCACTCACCCCTCAGGTAGCTTAATCTCTAGCAGGTTCTTGGGGTCAACTGGAAATTACATTGTGCATACAGACCCCAGAGTTCAGGGCAAGTAGAAAGGATGATCGTACCCTAAAGAAGCCCTTGACCAAATTAACCCTTGAAACTGGCAGTGACAGGGTGTTCCTCCTACCTTGTGCCTTATATAGAGCTAGGAACACCCCTTATACTTTAGGTCTCACCCCTTTTGAGATCCTATATAGGAGGCCCCCTCCTATGCTGCCTAACCTCCAGTCTGATATCTTAGTTGAATATGACCAGCACAAGTTTTTTAAATCCTTGGAAGCCCTCCATATGGTCCAGAAGCAACTCTGACCTGACATCTTCCAGTTTTATGTGCCTGTTCCTCCCCCTGACCCCCACTGTTTTGAACCAGGTAGCAAAGTTTGGATTAAGAGACATAACCACAAGACTCTGGAACCTCATTGGAAAGGACTTCACACCATGATCCTGAACATGCCTACGGCTGTTAAGGTGGATAGGATCAGGACATGGATATACCACTCCCACGTTAAGCCTGCCAGGAGATAGAATTCAGCAGTTAAGGTTCTATCAGAGAAGTCTTCCAGATGAACCACTATAAGACCAATGGAAGGTCACTCCACACACTGTCAATCCACTGAAACAGTGGGACTTCAGCACTCCTGATCCTGCTCCCTTGCTGCACCAGCCATTAGGCCTGACTATCCCCTAAATCTAGCCTGGCAGATAGTTAATGCTGAAACAGTGGATGAAGGATGGGTCCCCTTGGGTCAACAACCCTTTCCTGGTTACAGTTGCAACTCTCTCACCTGAAGGACCACACAGTCTTGGTCTCTGGCCTTTTATGTCTGCTGGTGCATGCTTGGGATCAGCACTAGCAACTCAAATGGAAAGGCATAGGGATCTGAATCTGGTTACTCCCAGGGGGTGATGCAACAACCTTGTCATCAAATTTATGGCTGCTGGCAGGAAGGCTGACTGGACTACTCTAAGAGGTGGAGACTTTGAGTGGAGGTGGAATAGTTTCAAGAAACAGTTGGTTACTCAAAAAAAAAAAAAAAAAAAAGTGGAGACTAAGACTTAAGACTTTATATCTCGGGCTATGCTAGTTACTGTTCAATTGCTCCAACCTAGCCTTGTGAGACCCGTGGCTCCCTCAGGTCCCAACAAAGAATTAGTGATGAGGGACCAACCCCTCCCCCATCTCTGCTTCTGTTCACCATCAATCCCTCATCAGGACCCACCACCCTTTCACCCCAGGGAGGTCTCATTTAATCTAACCAACTGTTTCTTTTCTTTTCTTTCTTTCTTTCTTTTTTTTTTTTTTTTTTTTTTGAGACAGGGTTTCTCTGTGTAGCCCTGGCTGTCCTGGAACTCACTCTGTAGTCCAGGCTGGCCTCGAACTCAGAAATCCGCCTGCCTCTGCCTCCCAAGTGCTGGGACTAAAGGCGTGCACCACCACTGCATAGCAAACCAACTGTTTCTTGAAACTATTCCAACTCCTGCATTACCCACTCCATTGCCCAGGTCAGGACCTCTGCAATTATTAGAAGCCACTTTCCAGGTTCTTAACTCCTCCTGCCCAGACTTAACACAGGACTGTTGGTTATGCTTAAATGCTCAGCCCCCGCCCCCTACTATGAAGGAATAACTATCCCTGGAGACTATTCACAGTCTATATATAGTACTCAATCAATGTAGATAACAGCAACCAGAGAGAGGTAAGCTGACCCTATAGTCAATAACAGGAAAGGGATTCTGTATTGGAAACAAGGTACCCTTCAGCCTATTCCTACCTCTGCAACCGCACTGTAACCCCTACTATTGTAAGATATATGCTTCCTCCAGAGAATACTTGGTGAGTTTGTACCTCAGGGCTTACTCCATGTACTTATGGCCTGATTGTAAATATGACTGAGAATTTTTGTTCCTAGTATAGTTTGTACCCAGAGTGATTTATTACTCTGGGGAAGATGTCTTCAACCAGCTAGTATCTTCAAACAATGGGGTAAAAAGGGTGGCCATTCCCACTATGTTACTAGGTTCTTTTCTTGGCATAGGCCTGGCCAGAGCTGCTAATGTAGGGGCCTCAGTCTTAATACTCCAAGATAAAAATTACAGGGCCCGGCTGGGCGGTGGTGGCGCACGCCTTTAGTCCCAGCACTTGGGAGGCAGAGGCAGGAGGATTTCTGAGTTCAAGGCCAGCCTGGTCTACAGAGTGAGTTCCAGGACAGCCAGGGCTATACAGAGAACCTTGTCTCAAAAAACC
>JADRCD010227560.1:41306-70774 GCA_019843815.1 Montemys delectorum
AAAAAAAAAAAAAAAAGTACACTGCAGTTGCCTTTGGACACACCAGAAAAGAGCATCAGATCTCATTACAGATGGTTGTGAGCCACCATGTGGTTGTTGGGAATTGAACTCAGGAATTTCTGGAAGAGCAATCAGTGCTCTTAACAGCTGAGCCATTTCTCCAGCCCCAAGACGTCTTCTTACAGAAGAGGCCTAGACTTGCTGTTCCTCCAGCAGGGAGGTCTCTGTGCAGCCTGAGGTAAGGAGTGCTGTTTCTATGTTGACCTCTCAGGGGTGGTCAAAGGATCCATGGCCTTAGTCACAAAGAGACTAAAAGACAGAAGACTAGAAAGGGGACAGTATCAGGATTGGTATGATCCTCTTCAACTGGTCTCCTTGGCTGACCACCCTCGTCTCCACCCTGACAGGTCCCCTTATCCTACTGATGTTGTCCTTGACTTCCATTCCAGTCCCTGTATAATCAATGCCTTGCTAAGTTTGTTAAGAATGGATTTCCACTGTTCAAATGGTGATTCTCAAACAATAATACCAGTCCAAAGAAACATCAAAGGATTCAAGATGGCCCATTATTGAAGTGGGAATTGTGAGAACTGAGACAGACTGACTCCAGCCTTCAAATTGGCAATTAAGGAGACTAGGCCTTAATCTCTGTTTCCAAAAACTGGTCAAGTCCAGGCAAGTCAGTGACTGGAAAGACTCCAGGCTTCAGGCAGCCAATCAGAAACTGCCCAGCCATCAGTAGCTAGCTGCCCTACTATCTAACAGTTTCCAGGCTTCCTAAGCAATATTCTCTCCACCCCTCCCCCTGCAACCCCAGCAATAGTTCTAGAATTTTCCTAGATATAGAGCCAACCAATCAAGATAAAGGTTACCTACCCCTCTCTGGAATTCCCCTAATGTGCTTTAAGTTGAGCCTGCAAGCTCACTTGAGTGTCTCCATCTTGGTAAATGGTAGACCCCAGCATGCTGGACGCCCGCAGAATAAAACAAATGCTCATAGCTTTTGCATCTTATTTGAGTCTGGGATATCATTCTTGGGTGAATCATAGACCCTTACAACAGATAGGTCCAAAGAGCTGGGAATCACGTTTAAAGAGAAAAAAAAAAATCCATTTCCTATAGGTTCCTATAGGTTCCTATAGGTTATGTGGAAGATAGACAAGTATACTCAGGGTTAGCCACTTGCACGGAGCCTGACAATATGAGTTTGACCCTTGCAACCTACATGGAGGAAACAGAAAACTGACTTCAGCAAGTTGTCCTCTCATTTCCACACATACACTGTGGCACACATGTATCCACATACATATAAACACAAATGCTTTTAAAAATCACTAGCTGGTGTCTCAGGGGTCTCAGAACTTATAGAATGTCTCTATACATATTAATGGAATTTATTGTAATGACTTACAGTCTGTAGTGTAACGAACCTAACAATGTGTATCTGTCAATGGGACGTCCAGGAATCTAGTAGTTGCTCAGTCCCACGAGGCTAGGTCTAAGTTGATCTTCTGTAAAGTAAGCTCCAACTGATGTGCTGGCAAGTAAATCTTCCTTCTTCTAATGTCCTTATGTAGGCCTCCAGCAAAAGGTATGGCTCAGATTAATGGTGTGTACCACTACACCTGGATCTAAAACTTGCTTTGTTTGAGGCTGACCTTGAACTCAAGAGATTTGCTTGTCTCAGTCTCCTGGAATTAAAGGCACGTACTAGGCCTAAGATTTTCATGGCCACTATGCCTCAAGATCTCTATATCAAGATCCAGGTCAGAATCCTGTCTTCCAGTCTCAAGATCTGGATCACAGGTATGCCCTACATTTCTGGATTGTAGTTCATTCCAGATGTAATCAAGTTGACAACTAGGAATAGCTATCACACTGGGTATGGTGGCTCCTGGATGTAATCATGGTACAAATGCAGGAGTATCACTTCAAGGCTAGCCTGGGCTACACAATGAGTTTCAGGACAGCCACAGCTATACAGAAGACCTTATGTCAAACAAACAAACAAACAAACAAAAAAAGTACTGAGCTTTTTTTTATACACTTGACCATACAAATGTCATCTTTTAATCAGGTGAAAAAAGGTTTTAAAAAAAAAGAAAGAAAGAAGAAACTCTGAAATATAATGTTTCTGGGAACTTTAGGCCTAAATTGTTTTCTCAAAGACCTACTGTCCCACTCAGATAGATCACAAAACTGTCTTCCTAAATAGTGCTCTCCAGTTAAAAACCTCTCAATTGTGACCATTGTTTACTACCAGAGAAAAGTCCAGATGGGTATTTTATTGGTAAGCAATACTACACTATTACAATAACACTAAGCAGCAGTAACTGAAAACTTCACAGGCTCCTCAGTATCAATCCCAGAGCTTCAAGTCCAGCCCTCATGTTTCAGCTGGCTGTCCCAACAGACTCAATATCTTATTTCCTAAATTTCTTTTCCTATTTTTATCCTCCATTTTTTCCTTTGTCCATTTTTGCATGCTTCTATGTACATAGTGAGCACACATGTATGGTATCTGCATGTGTGGGTATACATGTAATGTGTGTACAATCATATGAAAGCCCAAGGTGATGTCAGGAATCACCCTAGATCACTCTTTTCCTTAATCGTTGAGGAAGGGTCTCTTCTCAATCAAACCCCCAATCTGTTGATATGATTAGTCTCATTAGCTAGCTTTCTATAAGGTTCCCCTATTTCTATCCTCCAAGGCTGGAGTTACAGATGGGCTGCCACACCCATCTGGCGTGTGTAAGTGCTCTGATTGTGTAGCAAGCACTTTAAGCACTAAGCCACCATCTCCCTAGCCTTCTATATCTCACAATTCTTTTTTTGTTTCTCTTCGTAGCCCTGGCTGTCCTGGAACTTGTTCTGTAGACTAGGCTGGCCCCAAACTTATAAGAGATCTGCCAGCCTCTGCCCCCAAAGGCATGAGCAACTGCCACCCAGATATGCATCTTCTAATTCTTATGTAAATAGTATCACAATTTATTAAGACCCCTTAGTAAGAAATCTATAATGATTCATATATAATATAATATAAATAATACATTATATATAATATAATACAGGAGCTCCTTAATCTCTCTTCCTTAATCTCACATTCAATGAGACTCCAAGTGGAACTTGTACCTGGGGCACTGAGCAGGTGTTAGGCATTGTTAAAGAACTTTAAAAACTGTTAAAATCACTACTGGGGTTGTTGATGAGTTCTTCAAGTTCTTATCTTCTGATAAGAACACTCCAGTAAAACAGCAGGTATGGAGGGAGGCAGTGTGTTGACTAGTACTGTTGAGCTAGCACTCTCCCTTGCTGCTCCACCTTCCCCAGCAAAGGGGAAACAGTCAAACAGCCAGATGCCCGCTCTTATTCTAGCACCAGCTGTTTTAAACACTCCTCTGACACATTCAGGAAAAGGCATGATGATCCAGCTGCTTGCTTTCACTCCTGAAAGTGCAAGGCCCAGTGAGGACTGTTTGAAAGTATCAGATGTTTCATGATTAGAAACCTCAATGAACTCGAGGTGACTCTGCAGCCAGAGTGGGTGCACTTTCCCTAGTGGCCTACTACAGGGGATTCTGTGACTGGTCTGGAAAGAGGCACTGCTGATTAGTACAAACACAAATCTTCATTTGCACAAGAGGTTTGCTATGATGACTATATAAGCAAGCAAGAGTAGCTGTAACATTATACTCAATAAATGACTTTTCCCAAGTAATTTTTCTCTGCCTTTTCAGGCTCAGTTGGAAATAAAAGAAACGACAAGTGAGGTAGTGGCAGAGGCAGCAGAGGGGCAGCAATAGCAGAACAGCTGGAACGCAGAGCCAAGAGGCCACAAGTAGCTGAATAAAAGGCAGAACTGAGCAGTGGGCAGGCTGAGCTGCACACACAGGAACACATGCACATCCATACACCACACAATGGTAAAACAATAGTAAAAGGCAGTTGTCTTAGTCAGGGTTTCTATTCCTGTATAAACATCATGACCAAGAAGCAAGTTGGGGAGGAAAGGGTTTATTTGGCTTACTTCCACATTGCTGTTTATCACAAGGAAGTCAGGACTGGAACTCAAGCAGGTCAGGAAGCAGGAGCTGATGCAGAGGCCATGGAGGGATGTTCCTTACTGGCTTGCTTCTTCCTGGCTTGCTCAGCCTGCTCTCTTATAGAACCCAAGACTTCCAGCTCAGGGATGGCACCACCCACAAGGGGTCCTACCCCCTTGATTACTAATTGAGAAAATGCTCCACAGCTGGATCTCATGGAGGCATTTCCCCAACTGAAGCTCCTTTTTCTGTGATAACTCCAGCCTGTGTCAAGTTGACACACAAAACTAGCCAATACAGCAGTTGTCATCTCAACAGTGACAGCTGAAGTTATTCCTTTGGTTATCCCTTATGTGTACACACAAAAACAAGACACAGAAATTCGTAACATTGTAACAGTTTCCATCTCAGGTCAGGTGTTTTGCTCAGTAACCCTTGGTGTTGCATGAGTGACTGCATCTTCGATACAAAGCACACACACTGTGCAGCAGAATCAAAGCTGCTCAGAAGCTGGGTAATCCAACAGTGACTCGCACTGCCCAAAACACCTTGTGTTCGTTATACACTTGATTTCGCATTAATTTTTGATTGATACGTGTTCAGAAATCTTTTGTCAAACTTTCACAACCCTATGTTCTTGACCTGTCTCAAACAGGTGGCCTCTTTTTTTACCTTAGCTAGGAAACAGGCAGCTTGCGCTCTGGGCCTCACCACCAATTCACACAGCTTCACCCCAACATTCACTATGAAAATGAAAAAAAAATCCTAGAATTTGACAAAATTCCTCAGCTCCTCTCTTTTGCTGAAACCTTCAAGGAAGCTTCATGGCTTCTGTTTTCAGAGTGCTCCTTCCCAAAGACCCTTCAGATCTTAACACAGGAAGCATATTTCCTTCTCAATATTTGCTTCTCAGCTGGCCTGCTCTTAGGACACTCCTATCTTCCCAATGCCCTTGTCTCGTCTGCAGCATCTGCCCCTGGTTGCAGAACACTGCTGTAAAATGACAAAGGGCACCCCTTATCAGGGGTATGTAAGTTCTCCTCCCTCCTCCCACCTTAGTCCAGAGCTCTGCCTGGAAGGCCCCTGTCACCTCTGGGGCCTACTCAGCAGTCATTTCCATTTTCTAGGAAGTGGCTGCTGACATCTAGCACTTCCTTCTCTTTCTTCCACCTGCTCCCACACCTCTACTACTGCAGTACCTACGACCCTTGGGTCATGAGCTTGGGACTGACAGAAACAATGTAATCTCTGTGGTCAGAAGACAGCCCTCCAGCATGGACATTCATTCATTCATTTAGGACACTTTCCACGGATTTTTTCCCCAAAAATTAGACACCAGAATGAGTGAGTGTCCCATGGCTCCTACACAATCAGTACTTCCACAACTCCCCAACATAAAGCGTCATCCACTAGGCAGCTATCTGTTCCTGCTCCACACGGCCCAAGACTGTCTTGAGAATTTATTCTACACCAAGCCTCTCTTTCACTCTTCTGACCATAACTACAAGTCTGTGTCTTTCGCTCATTGCCTTTCCCTCCTCTACTGCTGTGCCAGGCCAGCTTCACTGCCTGCTCCCCAAACTCCTCATCTACACAACAATTCTGTGCTCTCTGGCTATTCCTATCTAAAGCACTCACTCTTCTTTCTTTCTGTTGCACCCCATGCCCATTTTCAGTAAATCTGTCTCTCCAACTGACACACATATTTTGCAATCTCTCTTAATCTAAAATTTACTTTTGGCTTTGTGGTCTCAAATATCTCCCTATTACTTTTTTTTTAACTACCCCATCTTTAACCACCTGTAACTCAAATCTTGCAGCCTTCCAAGTGCTAGGACTACAGGTGTGTGCCACCATGGCTAGTTTTTGAATTTTATTTTTATTTTATGTGCATCTGTGTTTTGCCTGCACATGTCTGTCTGTGTGAGGCTGTCAGATCTTGGAGTTACAAACAGCTGTAAACTGCCATAGGGGTGCTAGGATTTGAACCCCGGTCCTATGGCAGAGCAGCTAGTGCTCTAAGCCACTCAGCCATCTCTCCAGCTTGCTTTTTTAGTTTCTTAAGATTTACCTATTTTTACTTTATGTGTATGAGTGTTTTGCCCACATGTAAGTATACTACATCGTATACTTACAGAGCCTGTAGAAGCCAAAAGAGGGTGCCGGGGCCTCTGGAGCAGGAGTTAGTCAGCTGTCAGCTGACACAGTGCTGGGAACAAAAAGTTTGTCCTCTACTAGAGCAGTAAGTGATTCTAACTGCTGAGCCACCTCTCTAGGCCCCCATGCCTTCTCTTACTGCCCAAAATTTTAAGAGTAAACTGCAATCAGTATTTCCATTTCTCACTAGTAACATGATATTTGCAATGAAGATGGATTGGTTGCTTGATTAACTGGTTTCTATAAAGTTAGGTAAGTGCTCAGCCATTTAGCTACATCCCAGCTCTTACATACATGTTTTTAAATATCAAATATCTCCTCCCCAAACCTTCTCTTCTTTCCTTTTCTATCCTCCTCATCTGAGTCATGATTTTTCTTTAAATCAATATTTACTTCAGTGCTATTAGTAAGTAAATAAGACATACAGCTGAATCACATGGAATAGTATAACTCAATTTTCTTTCTTGTAAAGTTTTTCCCTCTAGAAGCAGCAGAGTGAGCTAGCACGCTACCACAGTTGCCACAGGGAAGCTACATGTCATTCTAAATTCTGCTTGGGAGTACTTTGTTGTTTTTCTAAAATCTTCCGCAAGTTTCTATTATGTTTACTTTTCTTAAAACGCAAACCACTAAGTACAGATCTCTTCTTTGGCTGCTTATACAGGGCAGGCCCTGCAGTCTAGCAATAGCTCCTTCAGGTGCTGGACATCTCCTCTGTGTACCTGACAACTTCCTCCCCTCTGACTTCTGTTCTCTCCTCCTACAAGTCCTGTTATTTAATGTTCAGTTCTGGGGTTGACCCACTAACTTTTTTTTTTTTTTAAACTTATCCATGTCTCTCTCACTAGTATTTTTCATCTTACTTTCTGAGGATTCTCTCAACTTTATCTCCCAAACTTAGAATAAAAGCATATTTTTTTACATGGTTCTGGAGAAGAAACCCAGAATCTGATACTCCAGGACTGTAGTATGACATTCTTTCCCCCATAACTATGACCTGAACAGTTCACTGGTGCTAAGCTCACTCTTGTGTAACCACCTCTACTCTATCATTTAAAAAGAAGCATCTCATCTGAAATCCAGTAGTACTTAGGATTTCCTTATTCCCCACACTTGGTCTCTATGAAATCACAACTCCAGGAAAGTGAGATGATACATTTCTTTTTGTAACTGCTTATTTCACTTAGCAC
Organism: Montemys delectorum; assembly: GCA_019843815.1. Classification (NCBI taxonomy): domain Eukaryota; kingdom Metazoa; phylum Chordata; class Mammalia; order Rodentia; family Muridae; genus Montemys; species Montemys delectorum. The sequence continues at coordinate 48,700 of JADRCD010227560.1, forward strand.
AGTATTACCAAGCTCACCTATGTGGTAGCATGTGCCCAGATTTTCTTCCTTTTTGAGGATAAAGCAGATTCCATATATACATACATACATATATACACATACATATAGATACATATAGATGTGTGTGTGTGTGTGTATGCCACATTTTTATCCATTTACCCATTAAGAAACATTTTGATTACTTTCCACCTTTTGGATCTTGTGAACAATACTTTTATCAACACAAGTAAACAAATATTTGTATCCCTGCTTTCACCTTTCAATAAATTTACATGATAATGATTGTTGTGTGTATATGTGCTTGCATGTTTGAGTGTGTGTATGTGGCATCTGTATGCACACCGTGGTGTATATGTTGAGCTAAGAGACAACTCTGTGGAGTCAGTTCTCTGTTACTACTTGTATGTGGGTTGCCAGGCACGGCAGAAGCACCTTTACCCATTGGGCCATTTTGAAGGCTCCCCAATAAATTTTTATTACTTTTATTATTCCCTAATCTCTACCAACATTGAACAAAGTAGCCACCACTACCCTTTTGAAATTCTTTTCTGCCTTGTACTCTCATAGAGATTTCCATTTTATTTCCTTTTGTCCCCCTCACCCAATATTGGGGCCTGTGGATTTATAACTTAGACTCAGAATGTTTTTCTCCAATATTGTTATGTGAAAACTTTCTTTCCATCATTTAGATACCCACTCAGGTGCCATCTCTTTGAGCAGAGCTTCCCTGAAGCATCTTCCATATTCAGTCACTCCCTTGAGTACCACAGATCACTCCAGAAGGACCTCTTATTTGCTCGTGTGTTTTTCTGTTTGGCTCCACATCAACAATGCAAATTCCTGAGTCAAACACTCTGAATGTCTTCTTCACTATAAGCCTGGCACAAATAAAATATCTGATAAAGCTAAAGGGACTGAATACTGTTCCCTAAGCATGCATTTCTCCTAGCATCTGTCCCTGGACTTCTCTCTCCACATTCTACCACAGCAATTTACTTTAATCTCACAAGTTCATCTATTACATCTCGGTGATGCCAAATTCTGGACTGCATCCTGAACCATCCTGTCTCTCAGTCACGTACCTTTACCTGGAGGGCAGATTTAGTGATAAGGATAGTATATAGCATCTCAAACCTTATATGGGAAACAACACTCATTCTCTTCATTTCCAAACCTGATTTTCTCATGGGTCCTCCTGCTACATGAAGGGTAAGGTACAGTGCTATGGCCACAGGCTTTAAGATCCTCATCCTAGCTACCTGGAAGTCAGTCTTCTCCTAGCAGCTTTCAGATGAAGATATAGAACTCTCAGCTCCAACTGCACCATGCCTGCCTGGATGCTGCCATGCTCCCAACTTGATGATAATTGACTGAACCTCTGAACCAATTAAATGTTCTCCTGATAAGAGTTGCCTTGGTCATTGTGTCTGTTCACAGAAGTAAAATCTTAACTAAGACACGCCTATATCACATTTGTGTCTGAGACTGTCTATGGGAGACTGTCTTGACTGTTAACCAATGCCCACTGTGGTTAGCAGCAATCACTAGGCAGGAGGTCCTAAAAGAAAGCTGGCTGAGCATAAATTTGCCTGTCAGACAGTAAGCAGCATCCTTGTGGTTCTTGCTCCACTTCTTTGTCTCTGAAGTGAGTTCCTTAGAGGGAAGCAATGCTGTAAGGAATATCAAGCAGGCCTTCTTTCAAGACCCTGCCTTGACTTCCTTCAGTGAGGGACAGTGAATTGGAATTATAAGCCAGAACCATGAAAAGAAAAAAAGCCAACCATCCTGAACCACAGAAATAACATTAGTAACAATAGCTACAACAAATTCATCCTCTTCTCTATTACCTCTTACCATCCAAGCATCCTTCTTTCTATACTTGCCTCAGCTGCTCCCATCCCACTCCTGAACATGTTTCTGTGAGACCCACCATTATCACCTGACTTCAAGATCCATGAAACCTTGTTATAATTTGCTAACGCCTCATTGAGGCAGGAGGGCTGTGAATTCAAGGCTAGCCTGGGTAGCTGAGACTGTCTCAAATAGGAATCTACTGACATAACTCAGTGGTATGATGCTTACTTGGAATGTGTGAGGCCCAGGCTTCCAATCTCTAGTATAAGAAATGGAAGAAAATACAATTTAGACAGAAGTAGCCAGGAAGTTAAAAATAATCATCATAATTCGTTCTTTATAAGAAACATAAAGGAGGAGCCAGCTTTTAATCCCAGCTGCACTCTGGAAGCAGACACAGGTGTTCAAAGCCAGCCTGGTCTACAAAATGGATTTTAGGCCAGCCAAGGATATATAATGAAGTCTTTTCTTAAAAATAAATAGCCATGCAGTGGTGGCACACTCCTTTAGTCCCAGCACTTGGGAAGCAGGTAGATCTCTGTGAGTTTGAGGCCAGCCTGGTCTACAGAGTGAGTTCTAGGACAGCCAGGGCTGTGTAGAAAAACCCTGTCTCAAAAAATCAAACAAATAAATAAAATAAATAATAAATGGATGGAAGAGGAGGGGACAGAAGAACAGAGAAAAAGAAATATAGGCCTGGTAAGATGGCTCAGCTAGTAAAGGAATTTTCCACCTAGCTTGATGATTTAAGTTCCATTCCTGGAACTTGCATGATTAAAGGAGAAAGATGACTCTGTCAAGTTGTTCTCTGACCTCCACAAATATGCTTTGGGATGTGGGGGCAAGTGTGTACACACACACACACACACACACACACACACACACACACACACTCATCAGGATACTACCCCCAGAAAGGTGGTGGGTTCCCCTCCTCATGCCTCCCATTAGGACCTGCACTGAAAACGCTAGAGCCAAAGGAAATGGATGTGCAGGCTTGGGTGGCTCTGTACTCTTCCTTCCTCCCTGATTTTCTGGAACAGAGTCTGGCTGTGTTACCCAGGCTGACCTTGATTTATAATTCTCCTGTGTCGGCCTGAGTGCTAGGACAATGGATATGTGCTACCATGTGGGACTCAGATTCTCTTTCTTTGGAAACTCAAGGTCATACAAATATTTTAGTTTATCTCCTCCAACAAGACTAGTCAAAGAAAACTGTAAAGTAAAATGAGGATTTCATTTCCCTTTCCATAATCTGCTGCCTATTCTGGAAACTCTGCAGTCTAAAATAATCCAGTCTCTTGTCACCATCTTCTTCATTCTGGCATCTAGCACTCTACTTGCAGTGTAGGAGAGTAAAGAAAGCCTTGAGTATTTTGCCAAACTTCTCATTGACAGGTAGTAATGTTGCCTTTGCCCTTTAAATCTGGAGTCCTTCTGTGACTTGGTTTAATCTGACAGAACATGGAGGACTTCTGAGGTGGGGCCTTAAGATATCTGTGGCTTCTGCATTCTTGGAACATACCCTGGTGGATCCCAGCCACCTTAAGGCAAATAGAGAGGTCACATGGAGATGTGCCTCAAGGCTTAGTCAACAGCTTCCAGCTGAGCTCCCAGCTGGCAGCTGATACTGGCTGCCAGCTATGGGTTGAGTTGTTCTAGGGGCATCCAGCTGATTGCAGAGCCAGCCAATACAATATTGGAGCAAAAGAACTGCCCTATTAAGCTCAGCTAACTACCACCAAGGCATTAAAGACAGCACAATGCTGTTGTGGGAACTTAATATATGTAAAGAAACTTCATTTTTTTTCTTTTTAGAGCAAATCAAGAGTTGTAAGAAAACTGCAAAGATGGAGCTTTTCTAAACATACCTTGAACCCAGTCTATGTTCATTATTGCCCTGGTCCTCACCTGACCAATTTGTCACAATTAAAGAACCATAATGACACATTATCACTTACTGACGTGTGTACTCCACTGAGGTCTCATTAGTGTTTACACATGTCCTTGGATCCCACTTAGGATAGCACACTGCATGCAGTCACTGTGTCTCCTTAGGCTCCTCTCTGCTGTTTCTCAGACCTTTTCATTTTCCTTGATATCTACAGTCAGGAATTTGGTAGAACACCTTCACAATGGGATCACTGCTGTACTTTTCTGGGCAGAGTAGGACAATGGGCTTAAGGAAGAAGTGCTACTTCACACTATATCAACGACACATACTGAAAACATGGCAGCACTGATAATGTTGAACTTGATCCTCTGGCTGACCCTTGCTAGGTTTCTCCACTATGTGAAGCCATGATAAAGGAGTGGGAAGTTACTATATGCATCCTTCAGAGTGGAGTATCGACACATACACAGGTCCTTCTCCTTATAACACTGCTCAGCCTCTACCCACCTCCACATAATCCTGTAAACCAGAAACCTAATATTCTTCCTCCAAACCTCAGTCTAAGCGTTCCCTCTTGACCATGAAGCTTCCTCTAAGGAAGAGCGCAATGCTTTAAGGTAGATGCACATTTAATGACAGTACCACAGACCACATCTGACTCTCAGATAGACTGAAGTCCCCAGTGTGCAAACACTATGCCTCACTTGGTACACCTATAGCTAAGTAAATTCTAAGTACCCAATAAGTGCTTGTAAACTTAATTAACTAGATGCCTATAAAAGTAAACCACTTTTGATAATATCTCAATGAAAAAAAGAAAGAATAATACCTAACAGCTAAGGTCTAAAATATGTGAGTAAATGTACAACAGTACTAATCCTCTCTGTTAATACATAATTCCACTCTGTTGTAGCTAGACGAGGCACCAGAAAAAAAGATCATTACATTCAATGAGTGAGAGCCACTGTGACAGATAAAATGTATTTCAGGTCAACAGGCACATAAATGTCAAATGAAGTAGGTCACATGAGCCTCTAAGGGAATGAGGAATCAAGTGCATATCTCCTACCTTTAGGATGTGCCAATAAATCCTTACAGTACATATTCTCATACTTAACCTCTGCTAGTGTGGAATAAAGACTGACTCGTGGTGACTGGCTTGGATGTATCCAGTGTTCTTTCTTATATACAGTGGGGAAATTAACTAAGAAATGGTCCTTGGTAAAAATATAAGGCACTGTGCCTCTGAAAAAAATATTTAGGGGGCTTCTAGAGTTTTATAATGACATCTCTGTTGATGTGTACACCTTTAGTATTTATAATATGCACTTTCACTAAAACAACTAAATTCACTAAAATCCCGAGACTCATTGGCCATAGAAAATTGCATTCCAGTGACCATTCAGGATAAAGATAGGCAACAGTCCAAAACTAGTGTGAAACTAACATTCTTTTTTGTTTTTGGTTTTGTTTTTGTTTTTCAAGACAGGGTTTCTCTGTGTAGCCCTGGCTGTCCTCAAACTCAAAAAATCCTCCTGCCTCTACCTCCCAGTGCTGGGATCAAAGGCGTGCGCCACCACCGCCCCGCTGACACTAACATTCTTGTTTCTACTTAGAATACTAGCACAGCATCACCAAGAGAAAAGAAAGCAGAAGTCACAGTATAGTAAGACAGTCACAGTACAGTAAGCCAGTCACAGTACAGTAAGCCAGTCACAGTATAGTAAGCCAGTCACAGTACAGTAAGACAGTCACAGTACAGTAAGCCAGTCACAGTACAGTAAGACAGTCACAGTATAGTAAGACAGTCACAGTATAGTAAGCCACCGTGTCGGCCCGGGACAGCTCCTGGCACACAACAATGATCAAACAATATTTGCTGAATTAATAAAGAGAGAAGAGGAAGAAAGGAAAGGGTAAAAGTAAAACTAAGTAAGGAACCCAGGCATGGTGGTGCTCTGGAGGCAGAGGCAGGCAGAGCCTGGTCAACGGAAGTTCCTGGACAGCCAGGGCTATACAGAGAAATCCTGTCTCAAAAAATAAACCGAAAAAGAAGGGGAATAACAGAGTGGATGAGAGAGATCCAATGTGCTTTTTGTGTAAACTTGATGTTTGAGTTCAAGCCCCAGGAACCCATAAAAAAGTGGACTACATAAGGTTGTACTCTGACCTACACAGATATAATGTGTGGCATGTGTGTCCACACACATCATGCAATAATAATAATAGTTTTAAAAATCAAAAAGTAGTAAGAAAGCAACAGTGGAAAGTACACATTTACATAATTTAAGAATTACCTATGATTTACCTACTGTGGATTTTGGAAGCTACTGACTACTTCATCTCTTTCTGGCAGAGAGGAAAACAGTCAGAATCTATAGTTCCCAACTCTGAACAAATACCTAATCTCTAATCCTCTCTGAATGTGAGCATTCCTCTCCAGGAAAAAGCCTGGAAAATATTACACCATTCTAGAGACTCTATCATGAAGAACATCATGCTCAAAGAAGCTGTCCTCCCCAGGGTACCCCAAGGCATCTTTGTTTTCTATTTAACATTCTCTTGGTATCTTGGAAACGTACTGACCAGCACACTTGTTTTTAATATTCTTAATATCTGCTCCATAGTTTCAACTCTAAACCTTTCCCTTCAAGAAAAAATATTGCCCTTCTGGTCCCACAACACCCAAAGGAAGCTCCACTCCCAGACGCTCTAACACGCACAGGATCAGAGGTGAGGAGGACACAACATCTGTCCCAACACCTGGAGTAACTAGGACCAGCAGGACCCAGGCACACAGGAACTCTGCCAGCCCAGTGGCTCGGGTTGCTTCCGGTCTGTCTGGGCCGGCCGGTGCCCTGAGCAGACATTGGGCGCAAACTCTGCAGTCATTCCCAAGACATCCAGAGGAAGCTCCACTCCCAGTTGCTCTAACAAGCCCAGGGTCACAGGATCCCAGCATCAAAGGATCACAGAGACAGCTTGACTCTGAGGAGTTCTGACACAACCAGGATCACAGGAAGGACAGGCTCCAGTCAGATTTAGCAAGGGCAGGTAGCAATAGAGATAACCAGATGGCGGGGGTGCAAGCATAAGAATATAAGCAACACAAACCAAGGTTACTTGGCATCATCACAATCCAATTCTCCCACCATTGCAAGTCCTGGACACACCATCACACCGGAAAAGCAAGATTCAGATATAAAATCACTTCTCATGATGATAATACAGGACTTTAAGAAAGACATAAATAGCACACTCAAAGAAATACAGGAAAACACAATCAAACAGGTGAAGGAAATGAGCAAAACCATCCAGAATCTAAAAACAGAAATAGAAGCAATAAAGAAATCAGAAAGGGAGACAACCCTGGAGATAGAAAAAACCTAGGAAAGAAATCAGGAGTCATAGTTGCAAGCATCACCAACAGAATACAAGAGATAGAAGAGAGAATCTCAAGGGTAGAAGACACCATAGAAAACATTGACACAACAGTCAAAGAAAATGCAAAAAGAAAAAAGCTCCTAACCCAAAACATCCAGGAAATCCAGGACTCAATGAGAAGACCAAACCTAAGAATAATAGGTATAGAAGAGAGTGAAGATTCCCAATGTAATGGGCCAGTAAATATCGTCAACAAAATTATAGAAGAAAACTTCCCTAACCTAAAGAAAGAGATGTCCATGAACATACAAGAAGCCTACAGATCCAAATAGACTGGGTCAGAAAAGAAATTTCTCCCATCACATAATAATAAAAACACCAAATGCACTAAACAAAGAATTTTAAAAGCAGTAAGGGAAAAAGTTCAAGTAACATATAAAGGCAGGCCTATCAGAATTACACCAGACTTCTCACCAGAGACTATGAAAGTTAGAAGATCCTCGGCAGATGTCATACAGACCCTACAAGAACACAAATGCCAGCCCAGGCTACTATACCCAGCAAAACTCTCAATTACCTTAGATGAAGAAAACAAGATATTCCATGACAAAACAAAATTTACACAATATCTTTCCACAAATCTAGCCCTACAAAGGATAATAGATGGAAAACAACAATATAAGGAGCAAAACTACACCCTAGAAGAAGCAAGAAAGTAATCTTTCAACAAATCCACACAAACCTAATTCCACCTCTTACAACAAAAACAACAGGAAGTGACAATTACTTTTTATTAATATCTTAATATGAAAATTAATATTACCAACATATCCTAATCAATTGAAATCCAATAATATGAGGAATTAGAAATTTATTGACTGTCATCCAATGGTCTCTCTAATTTGGTAATTGGAGAAATAGGTCCAATATTATACAATCCATATACACTTTCAGCTTGTTCGTGACAGTGTCTTGCTATATACAACATAATGGTCTTGAGATCTTGCTTCTCCTATCTTACCCTCTCTATTAGTAGTAGTATTTATTTCATATTTTTACACTATACTATGGTTTTCAGAACAGCTTACATATTTTAAAAGTATTTATATACCCAAAGAAATGTAGACAATTAAATTGGAAGGGGGTTTGTAAGAGAACAACAAAGAGTAAGACTAAATGCTTTGCTTGATGTTTGTAACTCTTGTATCAAGTTACCACAATAAGAGCCAAGATTTTAAGCTCTACTAAATATAAAACAAACGAACAAACAAAAAACTTTATATATTTTTGTTCATTTAAGAACATATTAGTAGTGATGTATTATTTTGAAATATACAGTTAATACGTTTGGAGTTATTTAAAATTTATATTGAGAAAAAGGTATGTATTTTCTTTTCTTTTTTTTTTTTTTTTTTTTTTGGTTTTTTCGAGACAGGGTTTCTCTGTGTATCCCTGGCTGTCCTGGAACTCACTCTGTAGACCAGGCTGGCCTCGACCTCAGAAATCCACCTGCCTCTGCCTCCCAAGTGCTGGGATTAAAGGCGTGCGCCACCACCGCCCGGTTGAAGTATGTATTTTCAGTATTGCCGTAGACAAGCATCTACATAAGACTGTTAAATTGATTATTGTTTTATATCAAACAATTTTTATAATACTCATTTTTACTGTTATAATATTTTATAAATTTTAAAGAATATGACAAAAACAAGATATTGTAGGTATTGAAGGGGGGTCTCTGGGAGGTGTTGGGTTACAAAAGGAAAACAAGATTGTGATTTATTTCTATTTACTTAAAATATATTTTTAAATGTTAACAAATTCAGATAAATTGAAATCATGTAACTTTTCTCATTATAATGCAATAAAACTTAAAAAAAAAAAAGAGGGCTGGTGAGATGGCTCAGTGGTTAAGAACACCAACTGCTCTTCCAAAGGTCCTGAGTTCAAATCCCAGCAACCACATGGTGGCTCACAACCATCCATAATGAGATCTGATGCCCTCTTCTGGCGTGTCTGAAGACAAGTACAGTGTACTTATGTATAATAATAAATAAATCTTTAAAAAAAAAAAGAAAAAATATTGTTATTCATGTTCTCAATTATTCAGTCCACTCTCTAAATCAGTGATTCCGTCTTTAAGACAATACAAAGAAAAGCTGAACTCACTCTCTTTCCTCTAAATTGCTCCTCCCTGACCCTTGACCTCTGCCAAGCAGGAACAGAAACTGGCCTGAGCTCAGATACCACAGCACACTGGTTCCTAGCTTCCATCAACCTTGCAAATCTGAAGCCCATTTTATATTTCTACTCTGATCCTTTCACTCATTCTTTTCTTCTTTTCTCAAGCCAGCACATCCTTCTCCAGTCTTAAAAAAAAAAGTTTTTGAGCTGGGTGGTAGCAGCTACGCATGTCTTTAATCCCAGCATTTGGGATGCAGGAGCAGGCAATCTCTGAGTTTGAGACCAACCTGGTCTATAGAGCAAGTTCCAGGACAGCCAGGATGACATAATGAGACCCTGTTTCAAGAAACAGAACCAGGAGATGGAGAGCTGGTTCAGCGGTTAGAAGTACTGGATGTTCCACTACAGTTCAATTCTTAGCACCTACAGGCAACTTACAACTATCTGTGACTACAGCTCCAGGAGATCCATGGCAACAGGCATACATATCGTACACGTGTATATGCATGAAGGCACAATATTCATACAAATAAAATAAATCTTTTTTAAAAGAAACAAGAATGTACAAAGCTTTTAAAAAGTTTTATTAGAGGAATTTTTATGTATGTATAAAGTAAATATGAGCGAACCTCTACATAGCCATCTCTGGCTTCAACAGTTGTCCAGAATCTGTTCTTTCTGTCTCATCTATACCTCAACTCATCCATCCCTGTATTCAATGACTATTACTTCACAAACTAGTGGATACAACTGATCTGTGTCTATGTGTCATTTTTATTATTATAAATTACAGCATCCTATCAAACACAGAGCATCTCCAGCAAAACCCTCTCTCACAGGTATGTTCATGCCTTGTCCCTTTAATAAGCCATTTGCTGGTGTTTCAATAGATAGGTTCTTATTAGGCTGCCCTCAAACTTCTGGATTCAAGTTACCAGCCTCTTGAGAGCTAAGATTACAGACCAGGCCTGCAGGCGTCTTCCACAGTGATGTGCCCACCACGATTTTTGTTTGTGCCCTGAGACAAGGTCTTGCTATGTAGCTGAGATTGATATGGGATTTCTATATAGTCCAGGCTAGCTCAAACTAAGTGCTGGAGTTATGGGTGTAGACCACCATACCAGCTTTTATTACGTCTTTAAAAAATTATATATATATATACACACACATATGTATATGTGTATATGTATATATGTATATGTGTATACATATATATGTGTGCATATCTCTTAATTTGTACGGTGCTTGCCCAGCATGAAGGAAGCTCTCTCAGTTTGATCTCCAGTACTACATAAACTAAATATATCTATAATCCCAGCACTTCACTGGTTTGGAGAAGGGAGAATCTTGCGCGTGTGTGTGCGCGCGCGTGTGCGTGTGCGTGTGCGTGTGCGTGTGTGTGTGTGTGTGTGTGTGTGTGTGTGTATGCGTGTCCCTTGTGTCTGTATGGCAAGGACTTTGCCAACTGAGCCATCACCCTTTTTCTGGAAATTCCTGTTGATTTGTGATGAAAAGGACCTCAATCCCTCCTAAGGTGAAATCAGTTAACTTTAAAATAGACTTCAAATCTGTCCTTCCTTTGTCTCCAGCACTATCACAGGAACATGGACTTCCCTCTCACCTGCCACCTGCAGCTCAAGGTTCCAATCCCTCTCCTACCTCTCTCCAACAGTCTCCAGTCTCAAACACTCATTTATTTTGTTCTTCCTAGAGGAAACAGCTGTAAATGACTGCCCAGTCCAGAGAACAGGTCCACATGTGGCCTTTGAGGAGCAAAGGCTCTACGCCCTTCTCTAATCTGCTATCGCACTGGGCCACCTGGACATCTGATCATTCCTGGAACAGGCGGGGGCTCTGTAGCCCTTTCTTCTGTCTAGAACATGGCTTTCTTCACTTTTCACGTAGCTGGCCTCCTGGTCCTTTAGCTAATATCTGTCTCAGAGGCCTTCCTCCACTGTCCAACTCTCCTCCCTAGTCACCTTTAATCTATGTATTATTTTCTGGTCTTCACAGTACTCACAGTGGTTTATAATTAATATCTTTATATTTAGTTGTCTCTCTTTAAAATGTGACCATCCTGAAAATAACCATTCTGTTATATCACCTTATAACATACGATTAAGAATTACTTATTGAGGTCTGGAAAGATGGCTCAGTCGCTAAGAGCACTCTCTGGTCTTGAGAGAACTCAGGACTGGTTCCCAGCACTGACATGGTGGTTCACAACCATCTATAACTCCAGTTCCAGGGGGTTCCATACCCTCTTCTGACATGCTTATATAGCATGTACAGTAGGGGTGCACATATATACATGCAAGCAAAACATTAAAAAATTATTATTAAGCTGGGCAGTGGTGGTGCACGCCTTTAATCCCAGCACTTGGGAGACAGAAGCAGGCAGATTTCTGAGTTCGAGGCCAGCCTGGTCTACAGAGTGAGTTCCAGGACAGCCAGGGATAAACAGAGAAACTCTTTCTCAGAAAACCAAAACCAAAACAAAATAAAACAAACAAACAAAAAAGAATGAATCCCAACCATTATCCAGCCTAGTAAGAGGCTGAGGCTTTAGGATCACGAACTCAAGGCTTGCTAGGCTGCCAAGTAAGTCCATGGACAGCCTAGGTGACTTAGCCAGAGTCTGTCTCAAAATAAAAATGTAAAAAGGGGTAAGAGTATAGCTCAAAGGTAGAGAATGTATCTAGCATGAGCCAGGCCTTGGGTTTAATCCACAGACAGACAGACAGACAGACAGACAGACAGACAGACACACACACACACACACACACACACACACACTTCAGTAAAACTTTTAAGTTATCATGTAGCATGATGAAGAAGAATACTGAGAAGAAAGATCTCATCTGTCTAGTTTACAATTTACCCAAAACAGAATCCCCGCCCACTCAGCTTCTATGCCAGCTGCTGCTCTGCTGAGCCATGTACTGACCTGGGAGCTGCTTTCTTCCTCTACTTCTCCCTCATTGGTTTGCATGGGAACAGACTCTGTGCAAAACTCTGCAGACACACACAAACACTGCCTGGGGAGTAAAAAGAGAAAACATAGGTAAGGACTTCAACACAAAAGTTTGCTTTTTCAAATACTTAGATGAAAATCTGTCGTGGATATCCTGGGTGAAGCAATGACTTTAACGAGGTGGACCTCTCAGGGTGCAGATATGTATCATAAGGCATCTGAGAAGAGGAAAAACAGGGAGAGCTGGAGCAGGAAGCTTCCTCAGCTTTGGAGACAGTTGGAAATGTTCAAGGCACTGGGGTATTAAATAGCTTTACACTTCTCGACCCATCTGTTTGCCTTTTGGTAAAGGGGATAATGGAACTCTTCAATGACTCTTACAGTAGACACCTGCCAAAAAGGATGTCAATGAGCAAGGATGTGATACCACAGTGAGCCTCGCTTGGAACTGACTGCATTTCTTGGGTGATAACTATGTTTAACATACTGGCTTTTGTAACTGGTTGTTTGAATAGGTATGGTCCCCGTAGATTCATTTATTTGAATGCCTGGTCCCTAGGGAATGGCACTATTAGGAGATGTGGCCTTGTTAAGGGAAATACGTCACTGTGGAGGTGGGGCTTTGAGGACTTAAATGCTCAAGCTACACCCAGTGTGAAAAACATCCAGTCTCCTCATTGTCTTCTGATGAAGATGTAGAGCTCTTGGCTGCTCCAGCATCATGCCTGCCTATGTGCTGCCATCCTTCCTGCCATTATGACATTGGACTGAACCTCTGAACTGTAAGTCAGCCCCACTTCAACATTTTCTTTTCTAAGAGTTGCCTTGGTCATGGTATCTCTTCACAGCAGTGAACCAAATCTAAGACAGTGACTGAGGTACTTTAATTACCAACCATACTTTTTAAGGAAAACATGCCTAAGGAACTAAATGTCATCTCAATTATTTTCACACAAATTGGCTTTTTATAGAATAATAAAATAAAAGTAGCAATGTTTCCTCTAATAATAAGAGCTGAGACCAGTGACACTGCTTCTAAGCCTGACGCCCAAGATCAATTACTGGAACCCACACGATGGAAGGACAATTCTCCAAAACTGTGCTCTGACCTACACACATATATCATGTAGTATGTGCACACAATCAATCAATAAATGTGAAAAAAATTTATAGAGTATGCGTCAAGAAATCTATTAAAATGTCATATATTAAGAAGGCTGGAGGTGGCATACACCTTTAATCCTAGCACTTAGAAGGTAAAGATAGGAGAATTTTGGCTTGCATAGTGACTTCCAGGCCAGCCAGGGCTATAGAGAGAGTACTTGTCTGATATACACAATTTGCCCTATGGGTTCTATGACCGACATTGAAAAAAACAAAACAAAAAATAGTGCTAAATTTTAAAACCTAGATTTTTTTTTTTTTTTGTCTTTTTTGTTTTGTTTTGTTTTTTGTTTTTCAAGATAGGATTTCTCTATATAGCCCTGGCTGGCCTGGAATTCACTCTGTAGACGAAGCTGGCCTTGAACTCAGAAATCCGCCTGCCTCTGCCTCCCAAGTGCTGGGATTATAGGCATGCATTGCCACTGCCCAGCTTAAAACCTAGAATTTTTAACAAAGCTTTATCTATCTATTTTTATCCACAGGGGTGTTTTGCCAGCATGAGTGTCTGTGTACACATGTGTACCTAGGGCCTTCTAAGCTCAGAGAGGGTATCTCTGGACTAGAGTTATTTATGAACATTATGTGCTGCTATGCATGCACTAGGAATGAAAGCCGGGTCCCCTGTAAGAGCAGTAAGTGCTCTTAACTACTGAATCATGGCTCAAGCCCCACAAAGATAATTTTTTGTTTTTTTGTTTTTTTGTTTTTTTGTTTCTTTGTTTTTTGAGACAGGGTTTCTCTGTATGTCCCTGGCTGTCCTGGAACTCACTCTGTAGACCATGCTGGTCTCGAACTAGGAAATCCGCCTGTCTCTGTCTCCCAAGTGCTGGGATTAAAAGTGTGTACCACCACCGCCCTGCCAAAGATAATTTTTTTAAGTTTCCTTTGACACTTTTTATTTTTGCAATTTTCCTTAAAACTCTCTCATTCATCCTGGCCCCATTCCTTCTCTATTTGTCTTTTTGTAAAACCTAGATTTCCCAAAAGAGAGTATATATACAATATCTGTCTTAAAAAATGACCATCACAGTGGACACTACAAGTGACCACACTGACCACACAGTGACCACTACAACTGAGGATAACAGCAAACACAATCTACTACCACACCAACCACAGCAATGACTACTATGGCTGCCCACATCAATGGTCAAAACAGTGACCATCACAGTGAGAACTACAACTAACCATCACAGGGAATACTAAGACTGACTATCACAGTGAACAAGACAAGTGACTACCACAGTTATGATAGTCACCACTACAGTTGACAACACAAACGGTCACCACAGTGACCACCTGACTGACCATAACAATGAACACTACACTTGGCCACCACAGTAACCACAATAGTTACCATCGTGGCTGACTGTTTTAGTTAGGGCTTTATTGTTGTGAAGAGACACCATGACCATGACAACTCTTATCAAGAAAAACATTTAACTGAGGCTGGCTTACAGTTCAGAGGTTTAGTCCACTATCGTCATGGCAGGAAGGATGGCAGCACATAGGCAGACATGGTGCTGGAGAAGTGTCTGAGAGTTCTACATCAGGATCTGTAGGCAGCAGAAAGAGACAGTGAGCCACTAGGCCTAGCTTGAGCTTCTGAACCTCAACACCCATCCCCCAGTGACACACTTCCTTCAACAAGGCCATTCTTACTCCAACAAGACCACACCTCCAATAATGCCACGCTCATGAGTCTTTGGGGGCCATTTTCATTCAGACCACCTGAACATCACAACTAACACTACAAGTGACCACCACAGTGACCACTATGACTGACCCTCACAGTATTTACTATGACTAACCACTATGGTGGACACTACAAATGAATGCCACCACAGTGCCTATGACTGTTACCATATGGATGACCATCACAGTGGACAGTACAACTGACCAGTGCAGTGACCACTATTTAACAGCTAAAAAAGATGCTCATAATGCATACTTATGTGCAAAGAAACTCTTAAGGAATGTACCCAGGGCTGGAGATCTGCTCTGGTGCAGGCCTCTCTATAGCCACATCACTAAACCTGAGGCCAAAAAGGGACTTCTACATTTACACAGGTTATGTGACAAAAGGTATCAAAATATCTACTGTGCTCACTAATACAGTTTTTAAGAATCAAATACTTATCTATGTACTGAGAAATGTAAAATTGGCATAGTTGTATTCAAAAAAATCTCTATTCACTCAGGCCTGTTGTATCCCCTGGAAATGGGGTTACAGATAGTTGTGAGTTATCATGTGGGTCCTGAGACTCAAACCTGGGTCCTTTACACGAACAAATGCTTTTCACCCTGAGTCATCTTCCTAGCCTGTTCCTGGCCTCTTTTATCTGCTGGCACTGACTCACCTAACAGTGATACTAACTGACAGTAGACAGGAAGACCAGCAGTAGCCAGTCTATGACACTTGTTCTTATCAGGTAAACTTAAGCTACTAGCTTACCTTTTAGATTCTCCTACGTGATCCTCTTTTTTGCTATTAAACATCTTGTTCTAGTCTGACTTGCTTGACTCTATCAGTTCCGCCTTCTCTGTCAGTCACTGCTCTTCCCCTTCAGTGACTCCTCTTCCCTAAACATTTATCTGTCTTCTGATCTTCCCACTACTCTCTACCTTCAAGGCTTTAACCCCAACTTCTGCCTCTATGCTCACTTCTTAATCCATTATTTCTTCACAAGTTCTTACCCATTCATCATGGCCCAATTGAGTCTGATGTCTTGTTAGAGCAGAAATGGTTAAAGCTGACCAACAGAGGACACCCAGTGGCTGGCAACAACAGGCAAACTTACTGTTACTAAGCAAGAAGGGGCAAGGAGCAGTAACAAACCTGCAGAGATAGCTGTAGCTATAACCACAGACTCAATCACTAATGCTTTATTTATGTGTGACCTTGAAAAAAATTACTGCTTTTCTCAGGCTTAGTGTCCTTAAGGAAACTTGGGAAAAATAATTCTTTTCTGAGGATTAATGTCAATCATTTGTACCTAGTACCCAATATTGATGGCCCATCCGGTAGCCCCTCGACTCTGAGACTTACTACAGGTTCCCATTCTCGGTTACCTCTTGGCCCTGTCCCTGTTCCTGTGCACCTGAGGAGAAGGCTTCTTCATCTTTCTGCCCAAGAACAGGTAAGGGCAGCTAGCCTGAGAGCTCAGAAACACAAGACATATGGCACTCAACACTTTTCTCTCTAAGCTGCCCAGGAAGCAGGCATTCTTCCTGGTTCCTCCTAAATGTGGGATATCTTCACAATTCCCCACAGAAGGTAAAGTCAACTGAGTTCTGGTTGTTTGTTTATATGTTTGCTTTTTAAATTATGTAACTGAGACTGGTCTTGAACTCCTGATCATTTTGCCTTCACCTTCCAAGTGCTGGGGGGCTCTGAAGTCTAATGTTGAGAAATGCACTGCCATGTATATAGGTTTAATAACAGAAGCAACACCATGACCCCATGGATGATATCCTCTTCTATCTCATTTTCCAGCAGGAGAAAGACAATGCCATTTCTGTGTCTCAACAACTCTAACGTCCAGCGTATTGAACTAAAATTTTTTTTTATTATTTTTGTTTTTTTGTCTGGTATCCTCAGAGGTCAGTAGAGGGTATTAAATCCTCGGAGACTGGAGTTACAGATGGTAATAAATTGCCATGTGAGTGCTCAAAATCAAACCTGGGTCTTCTACAAGAACAACAAATGTTTTTAGCCACTGAGCCAACTTCCAAACCATGAGACTAAAATCTTGATAAAACGACATAAAGTAAAAATTTTAGAACATTTTACATTTGAGATTTTTGAGACTTCTGTTACAAGCTTGGCTTTAGAGAGGGGCAAAGTGTTTTCTTGTGCATTAGATGAAAGCTGTATCCTAGCTTTTAGCTACTGAGCCTTATAAACTATAGGCCACCCAGTATTTTGACCTCAGCAATGACTGTAGTTATGGCAACTTTGTCGTTAGGTAAGTGGCTGTTTCTATAGAGACAAGGCTGCATGCATTAGGCTCAGAAGCCTTAGCAAAAGCTTAGGGGTTTGCAGGCCTCACCAAGAATAAGCCCCAGCTTATCACAGTGGTTGGTGGTACTGAAAGCTCATGTATACTAAATGTCAGCTGTGCAGGTAGCCTCAAATACACTGACCACTCTGGCCTAGCAAGCAAATGCCAGCTGTGCTGGTCTCAGCAAAGAGAACAGGGCTTTAGCAGGCTTGTGCGGCTGCGGCGTACAGAGTGCTGCTTGACCTTGAATTATGCCTGCCAGCTTTTCCTAAGCCGGCATGACTGAAGCAAAGACTAGATGGCGAAGAAGAGACTCCTTCACACGGGCCTTTTAGACATCAGAAAGTGGGACAATCATCAGCTGTGTATAAGCTCCAAGGCAGCTAGATTTCAAACAGCACATGTATTACAAAGTCATTTTGCCTTACATTTGGATAGTCTTGACCTGATACTGTGCTCAGTACTAAAGGACAACAACTTAGTAACTGTTAATTACTATGTGAATAAGATCATACACATTCTGTGAATTTCTTCTATAAACATATATAATGCTGGAGTTTTCAAAGCCTTCTAGGCTCCAGCCCTTGCTCTCTCCAGCCATACCCATTTGCTTTCATTGTTCCTGACAAACTGAACTACTTCCTGCTTCACCAATATGCCAGACTGGTTCAGGCTTCCACATTTCTGTTCATCTTCTTCCCTCTGTCTCTCTCTTTCTCTCCCAAGATGTCACCAAGGAACATATTAACTTAGCACTCAAAGGTCAAAGGTCAGCTCGTGTATAGTATCCCTGACCCATCTCCAAGTGGGAGAGATTGTTTCCTCAGTGGGACCTGTCTTAACACCTTTCTGGATTTATTCGCTCACAGAGATTATCTATGTAACAGAGATGTTCCTGAATCCTTGATATTAGATATTTGATCTTGTTAATCTTTGTATTCAGTTTACTTAAAACTGTGCAGCTGCAACAGGGCATAGTAGCATATACCTTTATTAATCCCAGCACTCAGGATGCAGAGACAGGTGGATCTCTAAATTCAAGCTCAGCCCAGTCTACAGAGAATTATAGGATAGCCAGAGTTCCACAGAAAAACCCCTTCTTGAAAAACAAACAAACAAAACAAAACAACAAAAAATATGTACCAGCCATATACTGGATATTCAATGAATTTCTATGTAGAAATAAATGAATTAACCAACTGAAATGCTTTTTATGAAAAATGCAATGTATGGGGCTCAGCAGTTAAGAGCACCCATTAGGCAACTCACAACCAGCTGTAACTAGTTCCAGAGGAACAGATGCCCTTTTCTGGACCTTGTGAACACAAGGCACACACAGTCCATATTTACCAAGCAAAACATCTACACATATAGAATAAAAATGAAGTTTTAAAATGTTATTTCCTAGCTCTGATTTGCCATTGTATAACATGGAACTGCAGAGAATGATAATGCACTGTATTTCTTAAAACTCTAAGGAGGCCGGGCAGTGGTGGCCACATCTTTAACCCCAGCACTTGGGAGGCAGAGGCAGGCCGATTTCTGAGTTCAAGGCCAGCCTGGTCTACAGAGTGAGTTCCAGGACAGCCAAGGCTACACAGAGAAACACTGTCTCAAAAAACAAACAAACAAAAAAAAAAAACAAAAAAACAAACAACAACAACAACAACAAAAAACCTTTAAGGACGCCACAAAGATGGCATAGAAGGTAAGACTGTCCACTGCCCTTACAGAAGACAGGAGTTAAGTTCCTAACTCCCATGTGCAGCTCATAAGCACCTGTAACTCTAGCACTTGTCTAGCTATGAGCACCTGCACTAACCTTATATACTCCTTTCTCACACAATTAAAAACGAAAACAAATCTAAAAAGAAAAAGCTAGAAAGATTTCCATGTTTTCATGAAGACAATGAGAACTGTTTGAGGAGACAGGTTTGCTTACCCCAACTTAAACATTACACAATGTATATATGCATCAAAACAGCACATGTACCCTTGTAAGTACATATTTGTTTAAAAGAAAACTTTTCGAGGTTTTAAAAGAAGTCTCAGAGTTAATAGAGAAGACTGTAGATGCTAAACAGCACTAGTGTAAAACAATGGATGACTAGTAGTGCACTAACAGCAGGTCTTTCACTCTGGATGAGAAAGATCCTGCAGAGGACCCAGGAGGAAGGCCAGCAGGAGAGCTAAAACAGTAGAATGTCACTTCTATCGTCTACACACTGACAAAAGAAAACAGCAGCAACCAAGACACAAAGTCACAACAAACCACTGCATATCTTACAGAGGAGCTGGGCAATGCTGCTGGTACGGAGTTTGTCTAGCAGGAGAACCTTGAGTTTGATGACAGCACCACCAAAGAAAAGCCAACTAAAGACAAGACTTACAGAAAAGGATTCCCCATCTATAAAAGAAATTAGACTCAGACTAAAATTACGTTTTGAAGGTTTCTATAGGCCCCAAGATGTCACAGAAACAGATTCAGTAAAGTCAGTTAAGTCCCTTTTAGAAAGCAAATGTGGGCTGGAGCAGTAAGAACTGCTCAGTTAAATCTGCAATTGCGAATCCTAATGACTAACTTCCCACTTCAGGATGAGGCATCCAATATCAGTATCAATGTGAATGCCAGTGCATTTTGTGAGTCTGTCTGAGTGTGGTGTTGGGGATTGAAACCAGACATCAGGCATTGTAGGCAAGCACTCTACAACTGAGCTATATATCCCCAGGTTCAATACCAGTATGTTTTAAAGAAAGCAGCTTTAAAAAAATGCAAAAAGCTGATGTTATGGTCATAGTTTGCCTTCTGGAAGGATGCAGAAAATCTGGGGCTAGAAAGGTAGCTTAGTAGTTAACAGCATTTGTTGCTCTTACAGAGGATACAGGTTCAGTTCCCAGTTCCCACATGACAGCTAACAACCAACTGTAACTCCATTTCCAGAGGATACACACTCCATGGGCACTATATACATGTACACAAACATATATGGAAGTAAAAAACACCCACATACATGTTATAAAAATAAATTTCCAGAAGGGGCAGTGTGCATATTTAATCTGAGCACTTGGGAAGAAGAAGTAGACAGATCTTTGTAAGTTTGAGGTTGGCCCAGTCTACATGGTTGAGTTCC
The DNA here is from genome assembly GCA_019843815.1 of Montemys delectorum. Classification (NCBI taxonomy): domain Eukaryota; kingdom Metazoa; phylum Chordata; class Mammalia; order Rodentia; family Muridae; genus Montemys; species Montemys delectorum. The sequence goes on from JADRCD010227560.1 coordinate 69,286, forward strand.
AGGACAGCCAGGGGTATGTAAAGAGACCTCATCAGAAAGAAATAATAGGTCTCGGGTTCCTTCCGGTCTGTCTGGGCTAGTGTCCTGAGCAGACCTTGGACACAAGCTCTGCAGCCAGTCCCTCAACACCCAGAGGAAGCTCCACTCCAAGGCGCTTTAACACACCCAGGATCAAAGGTGAGGAGCACCCAACATCTGTCCCAACACAGGGAGTAACTGGGACCAGCAGGACCAGGCACACAGGAACTCCGTCAGCCCAGTGGGGCTTCCTCCCCACTGGGCTCTAACAAGCCCAGGATCTCAGGATCCCAGGATCCCAGAATCACAGAGACAGCTTGACTCTGAGGAGTTCTGACACAACCAGGATCACAGGAAGGACAGGCTCCAGTTAGATTTAGCAAAGGCAGGTAGCAATAGAGATAACCAGATTGGGGGGGGGGGTGGAGTGTAAGAAAATAAACAACACAAAGCAAGGTCACTTGGCATCATTAGAACCCAATTCTCCCACCATAGCAAGTCCTGGACACACCATTACACTGGAAAAGCAAGATTCAGATATAAAATCACTTCTCATGGTGATAATACAGGACTTTAAGAAAGACATAAGCAGCACCCTCAAAGAGGAAACACAAAAATCCCTTAAAGAACTACAGGAAAACACAATCAAACAGGTGAAGGAAATGAGCAAAACCATCCAGAATCTAAAAATGGAAATAGAAACAATAAAGAAATCAGAAAGGGAGACAACCCTGGAGATAGAAAACCTAGGAAAGAAATCAGGAGTCGTAGTTGCAAGCATCACCAACAGAATACAAGAGATAGAAGAGAGAATCTCAAGGGTAGAAGACACCATAGAAAACATTGACACAACAGTCAAAGAAAATGCAAAAAGAAAAAAGCTCCTAACCCAAAACATCCAGGAAATCCAGGACTCAATGAGAAGACCAAATCTAAGGATAATAGGTATAGAAGAGAGTGAAGATTCCCAATGTAATGGGCCAGTAAATATCGTCAACAAAATTATAGAAGAAAACTTCCCTAACCTAAAGAAAGAGATGTCCATGAACATACAAGAAGCCTACAGAACTCCAAATAGACTAGACCAGAAAAGAAATTCCTCCCATCACATAATAATAAAAACACCAAATGCACTAAACAAAGAAAGAATTTTAAAAGCAGTAAGAGAAAAAGGTCAAGTAACATATAAAGGCAGGCCTATCAGAATTACACCAGACTTCTCACCAGAGACTATGAAAGCTAGAAGATCTGGGCAGATGTCATACAGACCCTACAAGAACACAAATGCCAGCCCAGGCTACTATACCCAGCAAAACTCTCAATTACCTTAGATGAAGAAAACAAGATATTCCATGACAAAACAAAATTTACACAATATCTTTCCATAAATCCAGCCCTACAAAGGATAATAGATGGAAAACATTAACATAAGGAGCAAAACTACACCCTAGAAGAAGCAAGAAAGTAATCT
>JADRCD010227561.1:8740-43229 GCA_019843815.1 Montemys delectorum
TGTGTGTGTGTGTGTGTGTGTGTGTGTGTGTGTGTGTGGTATAACAATACCATACTGTTTAGTTATAATAACTTTATAATATGTCTTATGTCTTAAAGTCAAACATTGTAATGCATTTTCCCATGTCCTAAATTTTTGTTTGTTTGTTTGTTTTTTCGAGACAAGGTTTCTCCTTATAGTCCTGGCTGTCCTGGAACTCACCAGGCTGGCCTCAAACTCAGAAATCCACCTGCCTGTGCCTCCCAAGTGCTGGGATTAAAGGCATGTGCCACCACTGCCTGACTACGGCCTAGATTTTTATAGCTTATCTTGGTCTTTCCTGCTACCACATAAATATAAGGGCTTTTTTTCTGTTTCTGTGAGAAAAGTTGTCAGTATTTTGATGAGAATTGCATTGAACAATGAAGTACTAAGTTCATTTGAGCAATTAGTCTTCTGATCCATAAACATGGGACATCATGAACACTGTTATTCTCTTTGTATCTTTTTATCATCTTCTTTTTTTTAAGATTTATTTCATCTATAACCTTTCCTGTTTTGAGATTTTTGTCCTAATTTCTTGACAGTGTTAAGCTTTTGTTGTTTGGTTTTTGAGACAAGGTCTCAATATAACTGGTTGGCCTGAAACACTCACTGTGTAGTTCAGACTGGTCTCAAACTTGGAGATCTGCTTATTCTGCCTCCTGAGTGTTAGGATTTAAGATGTATATCACCAAGCCTCAGGGACAAACTTTATTATAAAGGAATGTTAAATCTTATTGAGCTCCCTTTCTATATCTGTTGAGATGACTCCTCCATTCTGAGAGGTAGTGAGTCACATAAGCCAGTTTGTTTTATTTTTGAACCATTACACCATCCCTGGGATGAGTCACACTGGACCCTGGTCTTTGGTCTTTTTGTTTGTTTGTTTTTTTGTTTTTGTTTTGGTTTTTGATTTTTTGGAGACAGGGTTTCTCTGTTTAGCCCTGGCTGTCCTGGAACTTACTCTGTAGACCAGGCTGGCCTCGAACTCAGAAATCCACCTGCCTCTGCCTCCCAAGTGCTGGGACTAAAGGCGTGCACCACCACGCCCAGCCAGTCTTTGTTCTTTTTAATGTGATGCTGAATTTGGTTTGCTACTATTTTGTAGAGAACATTGGCATTTATAGTCATCAGGGTATATGTTTTTAGTTTTCCTTTGTGTGGGATCTTTGTATAGTTCTGATACTAAGGTAATGCTGGCTCCAGAAGAAGAATTTGGCAGACTTCTTCCCATTTCAGTTAGAGAAGAAGTTTAAGAGAAATTTGAATAAGTCATTTAAATATCTTGTGTAATTCAGCAACAAAGCTCTCATGTTCTTGAGGCTTTTCTCAGATGGGAGATTTCAATTATTGTTTCAGTGTTGCTGCCCACTATTTGCATATTTAGATTTCCAATTTGATAGTGCATATTCAGAAATGTATTCATTTCTTGTAGGCTTTCCACATTGTTAGTATCTAATATGGGTCTCTCATGGTCCTTTGCATTTCTGTGCTGTGAGAACCTTTGTTTTCACCTCTGACTTTGAGTCTTCTCGCTCTTCCTTGTTAATCTAGCAGAACATTTAGTCGGTCTCATTTACCTTTTCAAAACCCACAGCCCATTCACTTAGCATGCTGCTCACTGGGCATGGTGGCCCATATCTGTCACCTCCCCACTGTGGAGACAGACAGGGAGATCAGGGTCAGCTGGGCCACAAAGGCAAGGCCTGTCTTATAAACAACAAGCTGCTTTGATTGATTTTACTTTTTAAAATTTCTATTCTGGTTGTCAGTCCTTTCTCTACTTTGGCATTTTCTCTGTTCTCACTCCAAATTGTTACAGCGTGCTTCAGGGTCACGTGAAGTAGCTTTGCTTTGACTTGCCTGTGTACTACCGCATGCTCTCTGAAAAGCGCCTCTGTGCCCAAACTTTTGGTATGTAAGGGTCATTTTCACTTGCTTATAGCATTTTGTATTTCTTCTTTAATTTCTCCAGTTAGACATTGGTCTTTTAGGAGCTTGTTACCGAATTTTCATCTAGGTATATACTTTCTACTATGGCCAATCTGTGCTTCTCTTCTATTATGAGAAAATGATATGATTTCAGTTTGTTTTGTTTTGTCTTAAAGATGTATTTATTTTATTTATATGAGTACACTGTAGCTGTCTTCAGACACACCAAAAGAGGACATCAGATCCCATTGCAGATGGTTGTGAGCCACCATGTGGTTGCTGGGATTTGAACTCAGGACCTCTGGGAGAGCAGCCAGTGCTCTTAACCGCTGAGGCATCTCTGCAAATTCCCATAATATCAGTTTTTAAAAGTTTATAAAGACTTAGCTGGGCAATGGTGGCACACACTTTTAATCCCAGCACTCAAGAGGCAGAGGCAGATGGATCTCTGTGAGTTAGAGGCCAGCCTTGTCTACAGAATAAGTTCCAGTACACCCAGGACTACAAAAAGAAACCCTATCTTTTGAAAAAAAAAATACCTGTGTTTAAATTTCAATCTCTCTCTCTCTCTCTCTCTCTCTCTCTCTCTCTCTCTCTGTGTGTGTGTGTGTGTGTGTGTGTGTGTGTGTGTGTGTGTGTGTGTGTGTGTGTGTAGATATATGCCTGACAGAACATCTTAAGGGTAGAAGTATTTATTTGGCTCCTCGTTTTATTGGTTTCTTGACCCATGTGCTTGAGCAGAATATAATAACAGTAAGAGTATCTACTAAGGGATCTGTTTACTCATGGCTGAATAAAAGAAAAGAAAGGTGCTGTATAAGAAAAGGCCAAAGCAACATATTGTCCTCATTAACAAGTACACAGTGGCCCACTTCCTCTAACTGGGCCCAACCTCCTAACCTCACCACATCCCAATAATGCCATCAAATTATCAATCATCAACCAATCTCTGTACCAGGTTGATACTGTCATAAGCAAACTTTCAGTGGAAATTTCTTTCAAGCATACCCAGAGATGTGTTTTACTAATCCCTTAGATGTTTCTTAATCCAATCAAGGTAAAAATTAAAACTGACCATCAATCACAATTGATGTTTTGGACCAGCATATGATTTACCCTAAAGATTGTTCCATGTGTTGATAAGAGGAGGGAAACGTGTGTCCTATTGCTGTTGGGTGGAAAAAAAAAAATGTGTCCTATTGCTGCTGGTAAAAGATTTATACATGGTGTACCTGGAGGCAGAGACAGGAGAACCCTGAGAGACTCATTAGCCAGCTAGCCTGGTGCACACAGTGAAAAATAAGAGACCCTGTGTGAAACAAGATGGAAGGTGAGGACCAATACCTGCACTTATCCTCTCATGTCACACGTGAGACCACATTGACATGTGACAGAAGGAAAGCAGAAAGGAAGAAAACCTTAGTCAAAGCTCCATGGTGGCTGCTTCCAGATGGTTCTTTGGATTTTTATACAGAGGCATCCATATACCTTTGCATATGTGAGAAGTCACCGAGTGTTGTTCTCAGGACATTTCTTTCTCATCCTCTGCAATTCCTGTAATGCGAAAGTTGTCCATTTGGTAGTATTCCATAAATTTCATATTCTCTGTTCTTTTAATTCTCCCTCCTTTTCCTATCAGACTACTGCTGCATCTGAGGTTAACCCAGAAGGCATGTCCTCCACATCATAAACTCTTCTACAAAAATAGTCTTTTGTGGAAGCTATTGTATTTTTATTTTTTATTTATTTTTATGTTATTATATTATTATTTTATTTAAGGTTTTAGTTCCAAAATCTGTCTTTGTTTTTTGTTTGTTTGTTGTACAAGGTCTGTATCTTTGGTAAATTTCTCACTTGTAACATGAAGTGCTTTTCTCACTTCTTTGTATCATTCATCTGTTTTGTTTTGCATGTCACTAAGTTCAAATCATTGCTTTAAATTTTTTTCAGGCATCCCTCACATTTTTCCTCTGACATTTTTTTCAGAAGTACTTTTTTTTAAGTAATGGCATCGTTTCCTCTGATGCTTTTCCCTACATTAATGTCTACATATTTGGTGTAATGTTTACTTACTGTATTGTATGAAGTAGCTTTTGTAGGAAAAGTTTTGTTTCCATGGGATCTATCATAGGTAGATTGATCATTGGTAGGTGCATTGGGTTTAGTTACAGGCAGCTCACCAACACATCTCTCAATTTCTTCAGCTTTAGTGTCCACAGTGTCTACAATGCAGTAGATCCCAAAATTGTCACGAGTTTTCAGTGGACATAAGCAAAGTGACATGTCCAATGACTACACATATTTGAGCCATGTTGGCCCCAGGGCTTGTGGTTGTGTTTGTAGTATTGATGATGCAGAATTTGAAGAGAATTGTCCTTTGGTCCCTCAGTACAAGAAGAGCAATGCTATGGTTTCTAATAACAGCTACCATAGGTCCTGATCTCTAGAAAGTAAAGATGGTCTCCAGGACCTTCAGGATAAATGCAGGAGATACCTAGGCCTCTAACATGAGCACCCACTCCTTAGAGCCATATCCTTAGAGGATAGGGTAGAATTTTCTGTCATCTGGGATGAGTACAGGGCATCCTGAGCTCTGTGGTAATAGTAACCTTGAACTCAACATTGTAGAACCTAAACTCTATGTTCCTTAGGTCCCACAGGGCAATCCCCATTGGTGCTTGGTCACATAGCACTGTTAACTGGTGTTATAGAGATGAGAGCCATAGCTGATGCTTTCACCAGATCCCAAGAGATCAGCACAAATGGTCTCAATTCTGTGTACTGTAGTGGAGAGGGCATGGAACATTTGAGTTTGTTGCAGTGGTCTCCATGATCCTTGAGTGACAGGATGTGGAGGAGATTTTTTTTCTATTTTGTGTAGGTTAGTATAAGTGGTGATGGAGCTTGTAGCTGTGGTATCTGCCATCTATATGGATGGAAATATCCCTAGGAAACCTCAGTAAGAACAAGGCATGTGGCATTTTTTGATGCATCCCTAGATCTGCTGTAGATAAAAGGGACCTTCCTCTTGTTCCAATGGACAATCTTGAGTCAAGCCTCTCTGTACCAAGTTTAATCTCCAGGCTGTAGATGAGGACAGAAAGTTTTCCATTCCCCATTGTGTGTTCGGATGGTACCAAGGGCTGACTGGGCCTTTGGTAGCCAATATACTATAGTTTTAGAATAGGGTTGTATCTTTCCAAGCTCTGAAATGACATGTGTAGATGAAGCTGGGATTTTGCATTAGGAGCTACAGCCTGGAGGTACGGAAGAAACCTTTCCTAACACCTGCAGGTCCAGCTCACGTTGGACGTGGACATGTAGTAGAGGCATCCTCATCTTATAGGGAAACTGCAGGATGCTGAGATGGCTATCCTTAGTCCAGTGAGGTCCACTGGTGCAAGCTGCCGGTCGGTTCAGGCAAGGTGACGTCAGGTAATGCCATTGTAGAAGATTCCTTCTTTGGAACAGAGAAGTTCCTCCAACCAGCCAGCACCAAGACTGGATTTTAGTGTTCTATCTAAAACTATGGAGTCTGTGCTGGACTGCTGGCCGGATGCTGAGTGAGTGCTGCCTGCCGTTGCCTGTGCCAGGGAGGGAGGGGACTCAGCAGGGAGACTGCAGAGCTTGCAGGCTGGGTTGCTCTGTTACCTGGGTTACCATTCTGACTCAGTCTGTGTAGAGCTGCCCTTGCTGCTTTCCAGTTTGCCTCCCTCTCCTCAAAGTACAGATTTTCCTTTGTTCCACACCTAGCACCCCTGTTCTACCATCCTGGCTACACTTTTGTCTATTTTTCTTCTAGAAATATTGTATTTGTTTACTCTCAATTTGTGATTGAGAGACTGAATGAGTTGTGAAATTACCTCTGAGATTCTTTTATCTTCAGCAAGAAAAATATGAAGCATGAAAGCTAATTTAACTTAACTGAGAGGCAGCCTTCAGATTTGTCAGCTCCATTCCATAATATGCATCGTTATGTTATAAATTCAAGTATATCTTCATGGTCTCTGGTTTTAGGCTTGGCTATGACATGAATAGCCTCGCTGATCTCATTAAAATTAAAATGCCTTCACATATTTGAAAGAAGTTAGAAATACTTACAGCTAAACACATTATGGACTTTGATGCTTCTGTACCCAAATTCTCTGAACATTGTCTGGCTTGGTTTATAGTGCATTCAAATAAGTAATTACTTATTAGAAACAGCTGAGTATCCCTCCTCTGTTCTCTGTGCTCTCTGCTGAAACTTTGGAGTCTTTTCACTTAATATAAATGGTTGGCTGCCATGATAGTAAATAAACCTTGTGTCCTCGTTTACTTTCCATTGCTGTGATAAAGTCACAATCCATCATCATGGGGGGGGGGGGGGGTCAGCACAAGAACTGGAGGCAGGAACTGAGGTGGGGACCATGAAGAGACTCTGCTTACTAGCATGCTCCCCGTGGCTTACTCAGTCTGCTGTCTTATACAAACAAGGACCTTCAACTCAGGGGTACTACCACCCACAGTGGATGAGCCCTCACATGTCTGTCATTAGTCAAGAAAATGCCCACAGATTTGCCTAGAGACCCATCTGACAGAAGAATTTTCTCAAGTGAAGTTCTTTTTTTCCAGATAGCAAAAAAACTAACCCACAAATACTTCATCAGAAATTAAGAGCAAATATAAAACAAGCCCTCTACTGACCTCACTCAACACCTTGTTCTTGACGTGGTCGTAAGAATGAATAGGTAGAACTACAGATTTTCTTCTCAAGCATGTGCAAAAGCTTCTAATCAGAGACTATTTGGGCCATTTATTTGATACCCTTTGTTTACACACTGATGAAAAAGCATTCTGAGTAGCAAGGAGCAGCTTAACAAATACGTTGTTGCTAAGCACAGCAACATACAGGGAAGACTGACTGAGAGGACGAGTGAGGCCACAAGCCCTACTCAAGTAACAGCTGTGCCTTGGGAGCTAAGGTGGAGGTAGAACTCTAGCTCTGATTCAGCCTCTTGGCCTCCAATCACTGTCTTAGCTCTGAAGATCTATCTGAGGCTACCAGAGGAAACAAGCCATGGCCATGCCGTGTAGAGTAGCAGCAGTAAGCAACCCCTTCCAGGAAGTCAGACACTCCACCTCTAGGTTCTGCTTCTATTTGAAAATTCCTTCCAGAGACTTCTACACAAGTAGGCGAGTAGAACCCCTTTGCCCCTGTCTCAGTACCCTACCCCACCTACACTGATGTGCTCTTTGCTTACTGCCACCTCCATCTTGACCATCCTCAGAGAAACATCTTTAACTGGGTGGAGCATGACTTGTACTTGGTTTGGTGCTAAGTTCTCACGGGTCTGTCTGTATGTGTGTGTCCTGTTTACGAGGAGGCCTGCAGTGGTCACCTCTGAGTCTTTTTAAGTAAATCTCAAATTATAGAGTATTAAACAAGTTCCTCACTTTTGTCCAAGGAAGGGAGCAGGAGTTTGGAAGTGGATTGCTGCCTACCAGAAATAAAGTCACAGAACACTAGAGTTAAAATAAATAATAGTGTCATTTACTCTTCTTTCTTCAATTATTCATCATAAAACTGAGCCCAGAGGATGAAATATCCCCAAGCTGATACTGTAAATCAAAGGGAAAACTACTGTCTTTGAGGAAATTTAGCCTGCACTCAGTTTTTATAGAGCGCATCTATGAAATTTTTAGCATAAAATCCTCAATCACTGAAAAGAATTCTGTCTCTCTCTGTATTTCATCCTCACATGCATTATCTCTCCTCTGTTTAGGGGAACCAAACCTCTCCTGTGTGAACAATGCATTCTGCAGCCTCCAGAGCAGAGCAGCTATCTCAGACTCTGTTGAGGATGCTCTTTCGGAATCTTAGGAACTTCCAGTCCTCTAAAAATAAGACAGATAAACTTTAAAAGTGCCACTGGAGCAATATAGTGTCTTCAATGTACAGGAAAAAAATGTCTGTGTAGATGATGGGGCCTTGTAGAGTGATCTTTTTAAAGTGGCTTTTCTCTTAAAGCTTGAACATGATGGTTTATGTCTCTGCCTTTTGCAAAGGGCTATCCTTTGCATGTACACTTGAAATACTGAGCACTTTAAGTTGTCTTAGTAATGACGTGGAGAAAAATGAGAACTGGTTGAAAATTTTTACAAAACATTTCAACTCTGCTTCTATTACTACAAAATTTAAGGTTGTCTCAGCAGTATATAACTATGCCTGCCAAAATCAACAATTTTTTGCAGTTTTTCTTTTTTAATTAGTTTTTTCTTATGAATTTACTTACAGTGCTCTGCTGATACCTAATATGGTCCTCCAGCCATGATGTCTCACAAGTTTCTGTTCCTGTTTCTAGTTATATTCTTAATATTTTTAGTGTGATGTACTCTGTGAAGCTGAGTTTCACATGTATAAATCTGAATTTACCTTTTCTTTACTTGCTGTCTTTTCCCCAGTCTCATGTTTAAAACTTTAGGGCCAAGATATGCTCATCATGATGTGTTTCCGGACCTATTTTCTTCTGTCTTATTTCATATGTCTTCCTTTCTTCCTTTACTTTTGAATTCATCCTCCAAGTTTCCCTTAGGTGCTATATCATCTCAACTTTCAGTAGTTTATGAGATGCAAAAGCCTTTGAGAGAGCTCCTTACTGCACTATGAGACCTCTGTTGTGAGTCACATAGCAGGGTTGCTACCCCAAGGCTCTGATTAGATACTGGGGAATTGAATGAGGGGGGTGCATTTTGAACAAGATCCTTATCAAAATTCCTGTTTCATTCATATTAGCTTGAAAGTGGGAAAGGGACTTGAAAGCGTTTTTAATGCATATATATATATATATATATATATATATCCACATATATATACACACACATATATGTATATATATATATATATACATTATATGCATTGAAGGATGAAATGTGTGTGTGTGTGTGTGTGTGTGTGTGTGTGTGTGTGTGTGTATGTGTGCATTACACAGCATAGCTCCTAAAGGTAGAACTGATGCAGTGTTAGAAGTAGAAGCCCAGGTTTTCCCACAGTGTCAAAATGCTGTGCTTACAAATAGCAAAATGTGTGTCTTGTTTTCATATTTAGATGTCTGGGACTTGGTGGGAATTACTATAAATCCATGCAGGTAGCCATTTCAAAGGTCTGGATTACTACAGAGTTTTCATCAGTAATCTGCCAAGTAAATTCTGATTCTGGGTAAATGAAATAATATGATTTTTTTAATTCTCAGATTTACATTTTGGACTTTAACTATGTAAGCTTGCTCTGTCCTGGCTATGGTGATGTAAACAACTCTACTCTTAGTACTCAAAGGCTGAAGCTGGGGGTCACAAGTCCAAGGTCAGTCTGAGCAGCAGAGCAGTTGCATATTACAAAGTAGGAAAGAGGCTGAGGGGATGCCCCTGGCCGTAATGTGGCCAGTGTGCAGGCACGAGGATCCCTAGGATGAAGTTTAAAAGCCAGTGTGTGTCCAGCTCTGGCCAGCCAGCCTTGCATACTCAGCTGTCTCCAGACCAATGACAGACACTGTTTCAAAAGACAAGGTGAATGGCTCTCAAGGAGTAACTTCTGAGGTTGACCTCTTGCCTGAACACACATGCACACACACCTTCATGCAAACATGAGTCCACATACGCATGTATACTCATACATTCATGTACCCAAAAGCACATACACGCAAAGTAAGAAAGGAGAAAAAAGATAAGTTTTAATTGTTGAGAATTCAAATCTAAAAGTACCAAATAAATAATTCATTGCTCATAATTCCCATGTAATGTTAAACAGTCAAAACTTTCTTGTGGGGCTAGAGAGATAGCTCAGCAGTTAAGAGCACTGACTGCTCTTCCAAAGGTCCTGAGTTCAAATCCCAGCAACCACATAGTAGCTCACAACCATCCATAATGAGATCTGATGCCCTCTTCTGGTGTGTCTGAAGACAGCTACAGTATGCTTACATATAATAAATAATATAAATAAATCTTTTATTTAAAAAAAAAGCCTTTCTTGTGATAAAATCTGAGTTATATGTAGTTATTCTAAATCCTTCTGCATTGCCTGTAACAAAGGCTGTGAGCTAGAGGCTCTAGTCTTGCAGTCACCGGAGCAAAGCACCAGCACACATGGTGCTAGCACAGTGAGGCTCATGGCATGCAGAAGCAGCTCTTTTTCCTCTTAGGACAAAGTTTATAATAAATAGTAAAACTGCTTAGGAAACTAAAAACACGTGAGAATATGTAGTACGTGATAATTTTACTGCTCTCTTCTGGGTGTAATTTGTCCTAATCGTTTCATTTGTTTTAACTCCTAAAGTTAATCTGCAGAGGTAGTTGCATATACCATATTAAAATCCTTTTTTAACATACATTCAGAGAATGCTGGAAAGTTATGCTTTGTCTGTGACTTCTCTCTTGCTCTTAACATTTGATCAGGTATGGTGGTGCATGCCTTTAGTCCCAGCACTCCAAAGGCAGAGGCAAGTGGATCTCCATGAGTTCAAGGAATGGTCTACACAGAATGAGTTCTAGTACAGCCAGGGCACAGAGAAACCTTGTCACAAACAAACAGACAATGAACTGTGCAGCATGGAAAGCTGTCCCTACCCCAAACAGGCAACAGCACTGGGAGAAAGCAGGCCCTGCACCTCGCTTAGGCAGTGCTGCACAGCTGACCCACGTGGCATGGGTCCTAGAGTCCTGGCCCCATGTCATTTATGAGTGTGGGAGAGTTATCGGGCTGACCAACTCAGATCCCACTCATGCCCAGACCCTTGAATTGGGCCACCTTAACATCTACCCCATCTATAAACTGATAGGGATCGTGAAGGGGCTGGTCCTCTAGAACCAAAGCTGCAGGATCTCCGTGACACAGGGCAACAACAGGATGGCTGAGAGGAGGCCCAGTGAGGATCCAGTATTGATAGAGCAGCAGAAGCTACAGGCCTTGAAGGAGACCAGTGACTCATTGCAATGATCATTTACAAGTAAAGCTGTGTGGGAACGGGGTATAGGGTGAGATGCACAGCTCCCACAGCTAGATTTGGGGTTTGTTTGCTTTGTTTGTTTTGTTTTGGGGAGAGGTTGTAAGAGCAGAGAGTGAATGTAGAGAGACAGAGAGATGAGTGGGATTGGGGTCCGTGATGTGAAATTCACAAAGAATCAATAAAAAGAGTTTTTTAAAAAAAAAAAACTGTGTAGCAGTGTTCTTCCCTAAAAACCCCTCCCGTACACATTTGGATGGAGCAGAGCTCAGGGCACTCTTTCTTCAGAGAGAAAACTTCTATAAAGTACTCTTCCGTACCAGCCAGGGAGTGTCCTTCACTCAGATGACACTTCCATTCAAAATGCCACGTTCATCACCAAGTGACTGCAGGCAGAACCAGGCCAATCAAAGCTCTTTGTTTCGTCTCCAAAGATATGCACAGCTTCATATGGAGACAGTGAGAAACACCTGCCAGATTGCAGTCTCACAAAAAAGCATAGGGAAACTCTGATTTTAAAGCTCTTCAGTCTTTTAATTTCAATATTTTTTTTTAAGAATTACTTATTGCCAGGCGGTGGTGGCACATGCCTTTAATCCCAGCACTTGGGAGGCAGAGGCAGGCAGATTTCTGAGTTCGAGGCCAGCCAGGTCTACAGACTGAGTTCCAGAACAGCCAGGGCTACACAGAGAAACCCTGTCTCGGAAAAAAACAAAAAACAAAACAAACAAACAAAAAAGAATTATTTATTTATTTTTATGTATATTAATACACTGTCGCTGTCTTCAGACACACCAGAAGAGGGCATCAGATTCTGTTACAGATGGTTGTGAGCCACCATGTGGTTGCTGGGAGTTGAACTCAGGACCTCTGAAAGAACAATCAGTGCTTTTAACCACTGAGCCATCTCTCCAGCCCACAAAATATTTAAATAGCTTTAATTCTTAATATTAAAAAATTAAATTCATAAAGCTTAGCCATTTCCATTTCTATTCAAACATTAACAAGGTAAATGGAATGTATTTTACCACTAAAGATTTTAAGACACAGAGAAACCCCGGAGATGAAAGCTGACTTCAGATTCCAGTTGAATACAGTTTTGGTTTTGTTTTCAGAATAAATTTGGTGAATGATTTATATGGTTCATTTCTTTTCCTAGAAATACTAAGTTGCAGATCCAGAGTAGAATTACAGAATGAAACTCAGAAATAAGAGAACAATTAGGCTCAATTTTGATAGTGACTGAGCATATAAATACTTTCTCCTCGATTGCCTTACTGTGAGTCAAGGAAATGTTCAGAGCTATTTGTGGTTTTGTTATTTGTTTGTTTGTTTGTTTGTTTGTTTTTTTACCTGGGACTAGAGCTTCATGTGTATAGGGCAAACACTTTTCTATTGAGCTACATTCCCAGCCCTTGAAAGCTCTTAAATTCTCAAGTTACATCACAGACAGTTTCAAAATCAATAGTACTGTTCAGTTAACTTTTGTTGGGTTCAATTTATCGCGTTGCTTACTGTGGGAACATGGGGGTGGTAATGCTTCACTCTTCTAAATAACACAGAGAATGACTGCTAATATCCTTGGTCTCAGTTAGCTACGTACCATATAACAGGTGAAAAGATGAGACCTAGTTTGATTGAGGTCTGTTTTGTATGGAGCACAGTTATACAATAATTTCCCAAATTGAGCTAGAGTCATCTTCTCCTTGGAAAATATAAACTGCCTGTAGTTTGTCTCTATAAAATTACCAATATTTTTGTTCCTTGTACCTTTTCTTTTTCAGTCAAGAGAATCCATCCCTTTAAGTGACCTGAAATCAGAAGTGTCACCCCGGATTTCAGCAGAGGACCTGATCGATTTGTGTGAGCTCACAGTGACAGGCCACTTCAAAACCCCCACCAAGAAAACCAAGTCCAGTAAACCAAAGCTCCTGGTGGTTGACATCCGAAACACTGAGGAGTATCCTTGGCTGCGGCTTCCTTTCCTTACACAGGGGTCTGGTGAAAGCAGAGAACATTTCTGGGATGCCTTTGAACTTGAATAGCTAAGTAACCCTGAAACTGCGTGAAAAACGGCAAATCAAAGTTATAAAAATGTTTTCCAAATTCTACCTAGACATTAGGGGTGGGGGGGATTGTGCACACGCATGCACGCCTGTGTGTGTGTGTGTGTGTGTGTGTGTGTGTGTGTGTGTATGTGTGTGTGCATGCGCGAGTGCGCTCACGCGCACACATTCATTGTGGCATTAGAGGTCAAAGTAGTGTTGCAGACCAAAGCCAGAACACTGACTAACTGTGCGATAAAGCTCTCTACCACTGATCTATGTCTGATGTCTGTAACCCTCATACTTTTTATTTATTTATTTTCATTTTGTGTATATGAGCATTTATGCAAAAGTATATAAGTAGAACTGGAGTTATAGACACTTGTGAACTGCCATGTAGGTACAGGGAACTAAATCTAGTCTACTAAAAGAGTACCCAGTGCTCTTAACTTTGGAGCCATCTCTCCAGCCCTATACATTTTCTTAACAGAGCAATTCCTAGCCAGAATTTTTCTTTTTTAAAATAAAGTATATGAAATATAAATGAAGATTTAATAACTTTAAATTTTTACATTTATATCTTGTTCTAAGTATAAAAGCAATAAATTAGGGGTAGCCAACTGATGGCATCTTATATGCCAAAATCTGCATTTCATGTGCATATTTTAGTCTCAGATTTTAAAATGAAATTCAAACCATACTTTCCCAGAATTGCAAAAGCAGTGTGAAAAATCTTAGTTTACTTACAGTACAATTTAAGACCCCACAGTTTCAAATATAACTCAATTTTTATATTTGTAGTTGTTGTTGCTTCATTGTCTTTTGAAACAGACTCTCATTGTATAGCCCTGACCAGCCTGACGCTCACTCTGTACACCAGGCTAGCCTTGACTCTCAGATACCTGCCTGCTTCTGCCTTTTGAGAGCTGGGAGGGAATGTATACATCACCACACTCAGCCCAGAACCCAGTCTTTTTTTTTTTTTTTTCAAAATAATCCTTTTATTTTCTCTATAAGATTATAGGGCCCTGAGTTTAGAGAAAGTAAAGACACCATGTGTCTGGGTTTTAAGGCTCTGGGTTACAGAGAGCTCCTTAGAGAGTAGGTATGTAGATTCTCAAAGGAGGAATAAATTCCAGTTGAGTAGCCAGAAGTTCTGATCTGGCACTTCAAGAATTTGAAATCACTTTACTCTTTTTAACATCTTATTTTATATTTTGCCTGAGCCTTTAATTAAAATCATTGTCTCTTAAACCATCAGAAAAAGGCTGGGAATGTAGCTTAGTACAGTGCTTAGTACACAGGCCCGAGGCTCTGAGTTTGCATCCATGAAGTCAGATAAAAAGCTGAGAAGTGTGGCATGGGCCTGTGTCTACAAGCTCAGCACTGAGGCTGCAGAGACAGGACAGTGCCTAAGCTTCCTGCTCAGTCCATCCAACCAAATCAGTGAGCCCCAGGTTCACCAAAGACCCTTTCCCAAAGATAAGGTAGAAAATGATAGAAGATACCCAACATCAACCTCTGACCTCCACAGATGCACACACACAGAGTGTGGGGGGGAGAGGGGGAGAGAGAAAGAGAGAGAGAGAGAGAGAGAGAGAGAGAGAGAGAGAGAGTTGTATTATGACACTCTTAATTTTAAAAACTGTTATTATTATTATTATTATCATTATCATTATTATTATTATTAAAAACATAATGCACATACATAGATACAGACAAAACACTCATACATTTCTATTTTTAAACAAGTAGAATATTATGTGAGTACCATATCTCAGATAGTTTCCTTTGACTAATTTACTTACTTGAAATTCACAGCATCCATCATATGGAAGTGGTGCTCAGTCCAGGTCTCCCAGCTCTCTGGCTGCTTTGCATTGTCACACTCCATTATTTTCTGTAGACAGTTAGAAAGCAGAGGAGGGAGCTGGAACACTGTCCTCTGATGAGTAGGGTGGGCTGCCTATATCGGAATGGTTCTTCCCAAAGTTCTTAGACTGAAGTTGGAACTAGACTTAGTGACCTGACTTGAAATGTTCACTCTCTGTAATTGAACACTAGAGGAGAAGTGTTAATACTGCTCTGTGCCATTTGAGGGTGGGGTTGGCTCAAGGCAATGAGGCAGGAATATGAGATCACCCATCTTTCTCAACCATCCTAAAGGACTCACCTTGTGAATTACTCTCTTTTCTAATATACTTATCTGGCCAGTTTTGGTGGTACTTCTCAGTGTTTAAGATTATTATTCTCATTATTTACTATTATAGTTATTATTTTGAATTATGTATATTTGGTAGGCGAGGGTAACTGTACATGAGTGCAGTTACTCACAGATATCAGAGACATTGGATCTCCTGGAGCTGGAGTTGAAAGCAGTTGTGAGCTGCCCAATGTGATGCTGGGAGCCCATACTCAGATCTTCTGTAAGAACAGTATGGACTTTTAACTGCTAGGCCATCTCTTTCCCACTTGTGAATTATTTCAAATCCCTCTTTGGAAGATTGCTTTAAAACAAAAATTTTGCTTTGATTTTATGGAACAGGGCTGCTGTTTAGCCAAGGCTGGCACAAAACTCATGACCTTCTTCCTTCTGAGCCCCCCAAGTGCTAGCATTGTAGGCATGCACCACCGTGTCTATCTCTAAGTTATTTTTAAAGTTGGTTCATTTATCATCACAACATTTCTATTTCTTTTCTGTGCCCTCTTATTTTATTGCATATTTCTTTTCTACCTCCAAATACCAAATGTTGACACCTTCATTTCATAGTGCTTTGAAAAAAATACAAGTTAAACCCTGTCCCCAGAATACCGTGAATACCGTGGAGAATGGAGTGCTGTTCTAGTACACCCTTTGGTTGAGGTGTTTAAACTGTCTGTTACCTTTGAAGCTAGAAAACAGGTTTTTAAAAATAATCCACGTTGTAGACTATTTCATCACATTATGAAACAACTGATATTTTCTCCTAACTCTTCATATTGAATCCTACGTGCAAGTAAGTAGAGGCAAGGGAGAATCTGTACAGTAATGAGGGATTCACAAATTTCGTGTTTAGAATCAGGTTAGAATGTGAAATTTAATTTTTAGATGTCATCTTAATATCAGCTAAGAAACTATAATTCTCTGAGATACTAGGCATAACTTTTAAAAGGATATAAAATACAGTTATTTGGTAGAAATATAAAACATCAAAATATTTTATACTGAAAACAAACGAATAGGAAAGACAATAAGAGTGAAGGAGAGCCGGGCAGTGGTGGCGCACACCTTTAATACTGGCACTTGGGAGGCAGAGGCAGGTGGATTTCTGAGTTCAAGGACAGCCAGGCCTACACAGAAAAACCCTGTCTCGAAAAAACAAAAACAAAAAACAAAACAAAACAAACAAACAAAAAAAAACGACTGAAGGAGAGAAACAAGCAAAAACATCCCCAGAATCTCAGGGTAAGACAGGACAGATTAGTGTGCCTGTAATATTTGTAGCCCGGCCCCAGGTTTAGCATTGAGAAAGTGGCCAGAAAATATTTATAGAAGGAGAAGAGAGCAAGGTGGCTGTCCACAGCCCCACTTCCTCCCCACCCTTCAGAGTTAAAACAGTTAAGCGACAGTTGGCGATGAGTGAGCCCACAGCTGATCCTGTGCTCTTTGCTACCTACGCCCTCAAGCAAGCCAGTGCTCAGAAGAAGGCAGGGCAATGAGAATGTCAAACTAAACACATTTCCTCATGTAACAGTCTTTCAGTCAGCAGGTTTTTTATTGTGTTTGTGTGCTGACCAATATACCAGATATGAGAGAGCTAATTTTTAAATAAGCTGACAAATTCTGTGCACTTACAGCAATTGCAATTTAACTGGAAAGATAGAAAGTTGGTTTTACCTAGCAATTGGAGCTGTTGTGAGTGAATAGGGCCTGTTAGACATCCTTCTGCCTCTGCTTCCCAAGTGCTGCAGTTAAAGGGGTGCACCACCAACCTAGCCTAGACAGAACAGAGGTGTAGTCAGGAAGTAAAAAGTTTCTGATGCTGTGAGAAGTCATGGGGGAGTTAGAAATCTACAATATGGTTTAGGATTTATTAACATGCCTTCACTCTCCCAACTAATGCCAATTCCTGAGTCCAGCATTGGAGACTACCCAGTTGGCTTAAGACATTTATGGAGGATGTAAGTGCATAGTTCAGATGCATGTCTTGCTTTAGCGTAAGGGATGCTAGGAATAAGTACATTTCAGTGAGCTAAGTTTTAATAATAGCTGCTATTTACAGCTTGCACCAAGTCAAGTGTGGCACTAGCCCCAAGATGTAGAGTCTTCAGCAACTCTAGTTGATGAAGAAACTGAGCTTAAAAGAACCAAAGCCTTACAGTGACCTCATAATGACCTGTAATGTTAATTGGCAGCTGGTAGAGCCGACTTCAAGTTGTTAACTTTGTGCTGTTTGCCAGGTTTCTATTAGTCCCTGCACATGCTGTTACACATACACAAAACTGACATGAGCCGGTTAACACAAATCAACGAATGTATTCACTCAGAAGCTACCCACATTCCTGCTTACTCAACTGCTGCCCTCAGCACCCATGCATGCATGGCCTCATCCTCAGCACCCATGCATGCATGGCCTCATCCTCAGCACCCATGCATACACATGGCCTCGTCCTCAGCAGAAAAACTCTGCCTGCAGATGTTTTTAAACAAATGCTGCCACCAAAATCAAGAAAAACTATGTTAATATTTTTAACTATTTAATAACTATTGAAATGTAATAATGTACTTTGAAAGAAAAGGAGTATTAGAAAAGTCCTTTCTTTTTATGACTTAATTGGTATTAATCCAATCAGACTGAATATTTCTTAAAGCTACTAAAATAGCTTTGTTTTAAATCTTTATTATATTTATATGTATTTATTGGGAAAGGACACATGCTATTGGGGAAGGGCATGTGCCACGGTGTGCATGTGGAGGTCAGAGGACAATTTGTAAAGCTGGTTTTCATCTTCCACCATGTGGGTCCTGGGACTAGAACTTGGGTCATCTGCTTGGCGGCAAGCTCATTTTACTCACTGAACCATTTCAGCAGCCGTCTCAGTAGTGATAGTTTAACACTTAAAGCAATGGGCTAGAGTCTGCTAACATCTCTGACCTCGTTGGTACTGTGCAGTGTATAAATATAACAGAAACAAACTCTCAAACACAGAAAATAAATAAATCTTATAAACAAATGTAAAGCTATTGAAATCCTTACAGAACCTGTGAAGTATTATGGTATAGTAACTCAGTTCTCATTGAGGTAAAACTTTACAATTAATGTAGGTCTAGTACCACTCTACCAGTCATAATTCATGTACTTTTAAAATAATTCCATCTCTCCCTTACCACAAAACAGGGAAAAAAGACATTCTGTCATTTCCTTTGCTAAAAAAAAATAATTTTAAAGTGTTGGTGTTTCTCCACACCTTGTTACACCCCATGCTTCTATTCTGGAAGCAAGGTCTCCATAGTGCATGCTATCCTCTAACTTGCTGTGTAGGGGCAGACTGGCCCAGAATGAAAACTGCCTCTCCCTCCCCAGTGCTAGGGCCCACCAGCTCTG
Source organism: Montemys delectorum (assembly GCA_019843815.1). NCBI lineage: Eukaryota > Metazoa > Chordata > Mammalia > Rodentia > Muridae > Montemys > Montemys delectorum. The sequence continues at coordinate 27,302 of JADRCD010227561.1, forward strand.
CTTTCTGCCAATTAGATGAGAGGCTAACATAAGTCTTACGTCCCCATTTGTGTTTTAGGGATAATGAATTTCTAAAATTGCATTTTAATCTCATTTTTCTAACCTATGTAAAATAATTGAGCCACTTGTTTGTGAAAAGAGGGTGGAACTCTTCATCTTAAGCAAATGAACTTTGTGCCTGTAAAGTTAGGGAACTGCCCTTGCAGACCACTTAGGCCTGCTTCCTGGGAATTCTATGGAGGCTGCAGTCATTTAGCTATTGTCAGTTTTGGTTACACTTAAAGAAAAGTGCATTATCAAACCAGCATGAAGTGCCCTTTGAGTGTGCCTGAGGATAGCAGAGCCAAGCAGTAGAGTGCAAAAAAGCTGAAGGCTGCAGCCAGACTGCATGCACTGGGCAGATGTAGAAATACCTCCTAAAGCCCTGACAGCTCTGCCAGAGGCAACAGAGAAGGACACAGCAACACTTTTGCTGAAATCATATTTTACTTCTGTTTCTATAAGAAGCTTGAAATGCTTCTAGGTAAAGCTTTCTTCAATGTTTCATGGAAATTGTGGAGAAAGGCAATAGAAACTATTTCTTGTGTAGTGGCGTAAGCTTTATGAGTAATGTTAATGGCTTCAAAGGTAATCCCGGGCCCAAGTTGTTTGGTAGCTATAAATATTTGGAGTTTCAAATTTCCTGGAGTTCATGTTAAAGGTGGCCTTAGTCATGCAAATGTGGGGCCAACTGATGTTATCTGTAAACAGGAAGACTTTGAAGGAATGTTAATCTCATTTGCTTCACATAAAGGCTGAGTTTTACCACTTTGTTTCTAGAGCTCTTGGGAAAGAAAGGGGAAGGAAGAAGGAAGGGAAAGATGGACCAAAAAGGGAGGAAAGGAAAAATAGGCAATCCAACTGCAGGATTACACTTACTTAAAACCAACCCCACTGCTTGCATTATTACACCACCTTCCTTCTTAGTGAACCCTAGTACTGTTCTTTCTACTATGGCCTTAAGCACGTGTTGTTGAGGTTATCATCAAAGTGCTGTAGAGATGATATCTGTGGTCAGAGGAAGCCGGCTCCTAGGGAGACTCAGCAAGACTGTGTCCATCCCGTGTGCTTTTGTATCTGGTCTACTGTGGTCAGAGGGAGCTGGCTCCTAAGGAGACTCTGCAAGATTGTGTCCATCCCGTGTGCATTTGTATCCCATCTATCCAAGTTAAGTATTCTGTCCTTTGGAGTCTCATGTCTGAGTGGGTCTTCGGTAATGTGGGCTGTACAGTAGACAGTGCTGAGGGATATGTCTATTTGGATGAATAGTTGATAGAGTTACATTAGCAGTTGATACCATTTGCTGTTTTAGGCCTAGATCCAAACCAGTTGGTCCTGTTTAAAGACATTAGGACTGAAGTAGGACTGAAGGAAACATATTCCAACATAATAAAGGTTATATATGACAGACTCATGGCCAATATCATCCTAAGTGAATAAAACCATTAATAAGCTCCATTAAAATCAGGAATGGGAGAGGACTGGGCACTATCCCTACTGCTCATCCATAGTGTGATTAAAGCATTAGCTGGAGCAATAAGGCAAGAGAAGAGATACAAATGGGAAAGTATTAAATTAAATTATTTTCAATTGAAGATTATGTTATCTTATACCCTATGTTCCTAAAATTTGACTAGAAAAATTATAGAAATTATCAATAATTTCATCCAAGTGTTATGATATATAATCAACTTACAAAATTTACCAGTCTTAATACATATGAGTAACAAGCACACTGAGAAAGAGATCATGCACATGCTCCTCTTCCCAGTTTCTCAAATAAAACATTTAGAATATACATAACAAAAGAGGTTAAAAAAAAACTACAATAAAAATTTTAACTGTGTGAAGAAAGAGATTAAAAAACATACTAGAATGTGAAGACTTCCAGCCATATAGCTTGGTAGAATAAATATTGTGAAAAAAGACCTTGCAGGCCAGGCAGTGGTGGTGGCACACACCTTTAATCCCAGCACTTGGAAGGCCAAGACAGGCGAATTTCTGAGTTCAAGGCCAGCCTGGTCTACAGAGTGAGTTCCAGAACAGCCAGGGCTACACAGAGAAACCCTGTCTCAAAAAAACAGAAAAAGAAAAAAAAAAAAGAAAGAAAGAAAAATACCTTGCTACCAAAACAATTTACTGATTCAGTGACATCACAATCAACATCCTCATGTCATTCTTCACATAAATAGAAACTCCTCAGTTTGATAGGAACAACAAAAGACCCAGAGTAGCCAGTTAGTCCTGGATATCTGTTTGTTTCTATGCATTCTGCTCGTTTTAAGTGCTAAGTGCATCTGTCTATGAGCCCAACTTTTATACATTAGTTTCTATTGAGTCAATTTTTTTCAATATTAGAATGATTACTCCAGCTTGTTTCTTGGCACCATTTGCTTAGAAAATTGTTTTCCAACCTTTTACTCTGAGGTAGTGTCTGTCTTTGTCATTGAGGTGTGTTCCCTGTATGCAGCAAAATCTAGGTCCTGATTACATTAGTCTAGATCTTTTTATTGGGGAGTTGAGTCCATTGATGTTAAGAGATATTAAGGAAAACTGATTGTTACTCCTTGTTGTTTTTGTTGTTAAAGATAGAATTATGTTTGTGTGGCTATCTTCTTTTGGGTTTGTTGAAAGATTACTTTCTTGCTTCTTCTAGGGTGTAGTTTTGCTTCTTATGTTGGTGTTTTCCCTCTGTTATCCTTTGTAGGGCTTGATTTGTTGAAAGATATTGTATAAATTTGGTTTTGTCATAGAATATCTTGTTTTCTCCATCTATGGTAATTGAGAGTTTTGCTGGATATAGTAGCCTAGGCTGGCATATGTGTTCTCTTAGGGTCTGTATGACTTCTGCCCAGGATCTTCTAGCTTTCATAGTCTCTGGAGAGAAGTATGGCGTAATTCTGATAGGTCTGCCTTTATATGTTACTTGATTGTTTTCTCTTACTGCTTTTAATATTCTTTCTTTGTTTAGTGCATTTGGTGTTTTGATTGTTATGCGACAGGAGGAATTTCTTTTCTTGGTCCAGTCTATTTGGAGTTCTATAGGCTTCTTGTATGTTCATGGGCATCTCTTTCTTTAGGTTAGGGAAGTTTTCTTCTATAATTTTGTTGAAGATATTTACTGGCCCATTACATTGGGAGTCTTCACTCTCTTCTATACCTATTATCCTTAGGTTTGGTCTTCTCATTGCATCAGGACACATTCCTAGATGTTTCAGGTTAGGAGCTTTTTGCCTTTTGCATTTTCTTTGACTGTTGTGTCAATGTTTTCTATGGTACCTTTTGCCCCTAAGATTCTCACTTCTATCTCTTGTATTCTGTTGGTGATGCTTGCATCTATGTTTCCTGACCTCTTTCCTAGGTTTTCTATCTCCAAGGCTGCCTCCCTCTGTGATTTCTTTATTGTTTCTATTTCCATTTTTAGATCCTGGATGGTTTTGTTTATTTCCTTCACTTGTTTGATTGTGTTTTCCTGTAGTTCTTTAAGGGATTTTTGCGTTTCCTCTTTAAGGGCTTCTAGCTGTTTAACTGTGTTCTCCTGTATTTCTTTAAGGGAGTTATTTATGTCCTTCTTAAAGTCCTCTATCATCATCATGAGAAGTGATTTTAGATCTTGCTTTTCTGGTATAATGGTGTGTCCAGGACTTGCTGTGTTTGGAGAATTGGATTCTGATGATGCCAAATAACCTTGGTTTCTGTTGCTTATGTTCTTATGCTTGCCTCCCACCATCTGGTTCTTGATAGTGCTACCTGCCCTGGCTAAGTCTGACTGGAGCCTGTCCTTCCTGTGATCCTGGTTGTGTCAGAACTCCTCAGAGTCAAGCTGTCTCTGTGATCTTGTGATTCCGGGATCCTGTCATCCTGAGATGCTGGGTATGTCAGAGCTCCAGAGAATAAAGCTGACTCTGAGACCCTGAGATTCTGGTGTGACCAAGCCCCTGGGATTGTGGGATCCTGGGTGTGTTAGAGTGCCTGGGAATGGAGCTTTCTCTGGGTGTTGTAGGACTGGCTGCAGAGTTTGGGCCCAGGTTCTGCTCAGGGCGCTGACCCAGACTGGAAAGAACCTGTGCCACTGGTTAGGTGGGGTTCCTGAGTCCCTGAATCCCGCTGGTTACTCCCCGTGGTGTTGGGACCAATGTTGTGTCCTCCTCACCTCTCATCCTATTATCCTGGGTTGTTAGAGAGCCTGGGAGTGGAGCTTCCTCTGGGTGTTGTGGTATTGGCCAAGTATATTCTTGTATTTATCTCTTCACAAATACAAAATGTGCTCAATATAATATTGTCAGCTTATCCAGAATCAGCTAGGAGACAAAGCTCCAGACATATCTGTAGGATATTCATTTCTAGGCATGCCTGTGTGACATTACATTGATGAGACTAATTGAGGAGAAAAGAGGCTAAAAGTGGGTGGTACCATTTCTTGGGTTTGGGCCCTGGGCTGCATCAAAAGGAAGACATATGAGCACTGAGCATGGGTGTTTATAACACTCTCTTTCTTGATCTTGGGTGCAGTATAACCAGCTGCTTCAACATCTTGCTTCCTTGATATTCTATCATGGTACATTGAACTAGAGATAAATAAACCCTTTCTTTCTTGTGTTGCTTTTTTCTCCCCAGAATATTTTGCCACAGCAACAACAACAACAAAACAAACAAAAAACTAAGATACTCAATATTTGTGATTTTGAATGACTCTACAGGTTTTTATAAAACCCATTGAGCTACATCCCTTTACAGTATAATGTGATCACTTCTATGGCATCCAGAAGTTCTACTTCATCTTACTGCCACCCATATAAGGTTCATTTGTGTTGTGAGCAATGAAACATAACTACCGAGGACCAAAGGTCCTTAAGTAACCGAAATTGTTTTCTTCCTTGTCAAACATGCTAAGGCAAAAGAGACTGCTTGTTGTAATTGCACTGACTGTAGCTAGGCCTGGCTCTTTCTCCTCTGCTCTTTGCCAGTAACACAGTTCTGGGTGGAAGATGGGGAGGCTTGACAGCCCTGTGTGTCCAAACATCTGTGCTCACTCAGTCTCTGCCTCTTGACTTGTTCTGGGAACAGTGTCCTTAGATGGTTTCCAGGACCACACTACTCAAGGGAACTGTGGTCTAAGGCCCTATTCCTTTGTGTTTTGTCTCCTAAAGCATGATGGGAAGAAAGACTTGAAGTATTTGGGGTTTGGATAGAATTTTACTCTTCTCCAAAACTCATATTTTCATTCTATTTTGTCAAGCATTTTGACATTTAATCCCCATTTTAAAAAAAATAAAAAACATAAAGCATAACTAACAGAAAGTTCTGGAAATACAATTTTATACCATACTTTTAGTGACTAAAAGACAGTATAGACAAGTCTCCTTGAAAAGTACATATTAAATAGCATGTAAAAATTATTCAGATGTATCATTTTTGTTTTGTTTTGTTTTGTTTTGTTTTGTTTTTTTAGAACATGGTTTCTCTGTGTAGCCCTGACCGTCCTGGAACTCACTCTGTAGACCAGGCTGGCTTTGAACTCAGAAATCTGCCTGCCTCTGCCTCCCAAGTGCTGGGATCAGATGTATCTTTGATTTTAGGTAATGATGTTGAATAATTATATGCAGACTACTTACTTTTAAGACCATGTATTCATAGATTTTAACTTTGAGCAGTTTTTCTTCTAAAGTAGGTGATTCTAGTTTTCTGTTATATGGTATTCTACATAGAGGCATTCAAATGATTTTATGTTCTAAACGTTAATACATCTAAGCATTATCTTTCCTCATTTTAAGAAAGAAAATAAGATTGGTTCAAGTTTGTGTCAAGTACCTAGATCTGCCCTCCATACTATCTGCTCTGCCAGCTATAGCGTGAAGTAGTAGGATTATCTAACACACACCATGGCCAAGGGGCACACTTTCACTAAGGGCAGTGGCTGAGGCTGTTCAAACAGGAAAGAAGGAGCAGGTGGGCTGTATGGACATGTCCAGGGTCTGTCCTCTTTCCTCAGTGAGGAGCAGGGAAGCCTGCAGCTCATTGACAGCTAGTGTTTCAATGTGTGTTTCCCTTCTGGGTTGACAAGTGTGGAGGAGAAACAGAACTTGCTTGGGTCATAGCCGTTTAAACTATCTTAAGTCCCTTATGTGCCAGTTTGGGGAGGGGGCTCTGTTGAACACAGAGATAGCCTTTCATGGTCGTCAACAGTGATTATTAAGAAAGATTATTAAGAAAAGAGATATAAGAGCTAGCAGAGGTCTTAAGAAAGTCAGTTTCCGCCGGGCAGTGGTGGCGCACACCTTTTATCCCAGCACCTGGGAGGCAGAGGCAGGCCGATTTCTGAGTTCAAAGCCAGCCTGGTCTACAGAGTGAGTTCCAGGACAGCCAGAGCTACACAGAGAAACCATGTTCTAAAAAACAAAACAAAACAAGAAAAAAAAGTCAATTTCCAACAACCAGATGAAGACTCACAACTATCTGTACAGCTACAGTGTGTATTCATATGCATAAAATAAATAAATAAATCTTTAAAAAAGAAAGAAAGAAAGAAAGAAAGAAAGAAAGAAAGAAAGAAAGAAAGAAAGAAAGAAACCTATAACCCAAACTTCTCATTAACGAGATGCACAGTTTCCCTTTGTGCTTTCCCCCACACTGGCACCCAAATACAAATCCAGTATGCTGCTTTTCTTCTTAAAATACTGGGATTTTTCTTACTAGCAGAATAAAGATCATTACCATAAACAGTGCAGACACAGTCTAGCCTCCACCTCTCTTTATCTCAGGCTTAAATTGCACTGTGTTGTCCTCTCCTGCCCTAACCGGGTATATGCTTCCTTCCCCACTGTAACTACAAAATCTCTGCCTCAGCTTCCAGCCGCTCCTCTACTTCAATCCATTTCTTTGTCCTAACTTATTTATTCTTCAGGGTTTAGCCTTACCATCACTTACTCCGTGAACCACCCCGCCCCATCCTCCCAAACTAATGTAATCTATCACAGCAGCTCACACATCTCTTTTACAGTTTTCTGTGTGTAACCATATCTTTTTAATTTCCAAAGTTCTATTTTTATTCATCTGCTCATACTTTAATTACTTAGTCAAGCATATGTGTGTGTTTAAGCTCCTGCTTAATTGATGTCTTTATTTCCTAAGCTAACAGTGATAGTCACTTAGAGCATCAGAATTCTAAAGTTTAAGAAGCATAAAATATGGTGCCTTCTGAAGGATATAAACTCAGAATAATAGAGATGTCAGCTGAGTTTGCTGGATACATTAACCTGCGACAGAACAGTTTCCATCTGGGGCTGGTGACCTCCAACAGTTCTAAATGGAATTTGACTTAGCATCTACTTTGCAAATATTTTTCAGTATCAAATTTGCCCTGAGACGGTGGACGTTAAACTATGCCCGGTTGTGCTGGTGAACTTGATAGCACACAGGCTGTAGGCAGTTGAGGACCATGGCTTAACTGGTCAGGGTGGATTTCGGTTTCACTGGTGAGCACGTCTCACGCTACTCTTCCTTTCCACTTTATTTTGAAATTTAATTTTCTTCCTCCTTAAAGAATCTCACTTTGTTTCGCTAAAATACTCAGGTGAACATGGAAATTTTTAATAAGAACAGTTTTCCTTAAGCTGTCTGCCAGCTTCCTTCGAGGTCACATTACAGGCAGCATCAACATCCCATTCAGCGCAGCTTTCACAGCAGAAGGAGAGCTCAGCCAGGGCCCTTACACCACCATGCTGCACAGCTTCAAGGGGAAGGTCATTGTGGTTGTGGGGCACGTGGCTAAGCAAACAGCTGAGGTAAGTGTGCTCAGTGATGTCCTCAACTGTCCCTGCCTACTGTCTAGGTTGTTGAAATATGTTTCTTTAGAGTCAGTCATAGATAAGTCTAGCTGTCTAAATAGCAAGTGCTAGAGCTATGTAGAGAGACCTTGTCTCAAAAGAGAGAGAGGAAAGAAGGAAGAAAGGAAGACAAAGAAAGGAAGGAAAGACAAGACATCAGAGACTACAGCAAACAAAAGCCAAGCAGGGTTACAAATGACATCCTCAGAGTTGGTAGAGAACGTAACTGTTGAGCTAATGCAGAAGCCGTCACATCCAGACCTTTGCAGAAGGTGGTAAAGAATATTTGCTAGGAAAGTAGCAGTTACTAAGTGCTAGAGAAGACAGGCGGAGCTGTCCCAGGTGTACCCATCAAGCAAACCCCATGGAGCTAGGGCAGCATGAATGAGGAGACCAAGGAAGAGTCGGCGATGTGTTGGAAAATTAGCACTGGAGGTTAGAATATTCCCATCCAGTTCCCTTTATGATTCTATAAAAGGGACAAACCGTAAATATGCTGGGGTTTTGTTTGTTTGTTTTTTAATGTGGGCAACATGAGAATGTGAAGACTTTTGGTCCTAGGCTTTCTTAAGTATTCAAAACTTGGTGGGCAAGATGGCTCAATGGGTAAAGGTACTTTCTCCAAGCCTGAGAGGATGAGTCCAGTCTCTGAGATCTACATGGTGGGCAGAGGACTTCCACAGGTTGTTCTCTGACTTCCACATGTGTGTACGCCTTCTCACCACTATCTTGTCTGCATTGAGGCAGGAAGGCCATCCACTGGGTGGGGCCACACCGGGTTATGTAAGTGGACAAAGGAAGCTGAGCATCCTGTATTCCCTGATGCCTTTCCTGACTACAGACACAATGTTACTAGCTGCTTCCACCTCCTGCCACCTTGACATGATAGGCTATATACCCTTGTACTGTAAGTCAAAATAAAATCCCTTCCTCATTGCTTTTGTCAAGTTTTTTTAATCATAGCAAAAGCAAAAGTAGCTAAGACAAGGTAGAATTATTCTACCCGTCTCAAATGAGAGAAATTTGGATTCAGTTTACCTCATGTGCCTGCCTCGAGTCCCAGTCATAGTACATCTTAGCACTCTGTAAGTGCTGCCTTTAGCTCAGCTCAGGAGGCTGTGAGTCGGAATGCTGCTGTGTGTCCAGGCTTTCAAAACTGACTTATTCTGACTTTATACACAACGCAGCAGTTCCTCCAGTGCATGAAACCAAAACCCGAAGTAAGCTTTACCAGGTTATGGTTCCATTTTCATTAAACAATCACCACTTGAAAGAAAGTTTCTAATAAAAGGCTTAAAGCTCTTTAAACTGCCAACTGCTTCCAAACATCCTAATCATACTAATCTGTGTCATTTATCTAATCTTGCCATACAGATAAAACATATGTCAATACATAAATTATTTTATTGACATCAATAATGTTATGTACAAACCAATAAATCTAAGTTCAAAATATGAAGGAAATATAGAAGAATAAATATTCCCCTGTAGTATAGGATCGGTAACTAATCAGCCATCTTATTCTAAGTTAGAATGATGTTTATTAGAAGTCAGGTACTAGTAATTTCTTTTTACATCCCTTTTGCTGTGTCTTTAACAGACAATAATGATTAAACAGATTATGTGCGCAGCTACTAATGCTTCAATCCAGTAATCAGTAGCTTATTTGTGATAGTTTTAAATTGGGATAAAGATCTATCTTTAATGATGCTTCTTATCAAAAGTCACAGACAACTTCAGACACTTATTTGTACTGTTCCGTATTGTCCTCTGCTACCCAGGCCTGTGCAGCAGTGTGGTGATTCCCTCATAGCCACTGACTTAAATGCATGTCAATTTGAAGCCTTGGAATTCCACTGTGTGTCTGTGTTTGCACTGAGTATCTTCTCCTCTGCTGCCCACTGCAGATCTAGTCTCTGCCCTTCTTCACACGTCTTTCCAGCCCACAAAGGAAAGTGCCTGTGGGCTTTAAATCCTAGTTCATCCAGTGAGAAGCCCTGAGAAGTTATGGGTTAAAGAGCCGGAAGCCTTCTCTCCTGGAAGGCTTTGTGCCATGATTCTCATATGGGTTCTTTGTCTCGAGGAGTCATAACGAATTTTCCTCTGCCAGCCTTGGTTAGCACTGCCAATGATAGTTCTCCCGTATCCCCCCATGCCTCCGTAATTATCTCTACCTCAGCTTATGCTGAGCTCATGTTAGAACCTGAGCTGTCATAGGACAGCTTTTAAAATATGTGAATTTGTAAGCCTACCTTTGATGCTCCTCTGATTTTCTTACTAGCTGTGTTAATTTGGATAAGTATTTACCTCTTCAAGTCACCATTTGTCCAGTCACAAAGTGAATAAAACAGTTTCAACCTCAGTATTAATTAAAGGGTTTTGACAAGATATGTAAAGTTCTTGAGGAACCTAATAATAGTGTTCACTACATTTATATATGAGTACTGGAGAAGATCTGGAGTTTTTGAGTTTAGGAGCATAGCAACAAACAGGTACTGACTAGCCCAGCCCTGCCCAGCCTCAGAGCTCAGACAGTGCACTGTTCTCAGAGTGGTAGACTGATAAGGCAAGAGTTCCCCCACAGATCAGTCTAAAGAAACAAGCACAGTCATTAGATGATAAAGGGGTCAACTAAAGACACAATGACAATCCTATGTGTGCATGTATGGTCTCTAGTGCCAGAGCACAAAACAATGTAAAGAAATAAACTGTGGAACTAAATTATATGCTAGACTAAATGGACTTAAGATTTCTGCAGAACAATTCATGAAACAGCTGCCCAATATACATTCCTCTTACTCCAACCTAGAACATTCTCCATTATAGAGTATGTAATAAGCAACAAATTATTCTCAACAAAATTTTAAAAACTTAAATATCACATATTTTTTTGTTAACAGTCCAAAAAAATAAAAATCAATACTAGAAAAAAAACTTTATAAACTACAAATGCCTGTGAGTTAACTTATTTTTAAATAACCAATGGATTAATGAAGTTAAGAAAGTTCTAAATTCTTGAAATACATGAATGTGGAAATACAATATACCAAAGCATATAGGGCTAAGTGGACTTCACTGAATTGATGCAAGAATGATTGAGTGTGTGCAAATCAACAAATATGATAAGAGCACACAACAGAATAAAGTGTAGAACCATATGATTATCTCACCTACGGCTGAAAGGGAACATCTAACAACATGCAACATTCTTGTGTATAATAGAAGTGCTAAGCAAGCTAGGTATAAAAATAATAAAGATTGTAAGAAGGCAGCTAGCATTATATTCAGCAGTACACAGCTGAGAGCTTTTCCCTAAGACCTGGCACAATACTACATTGCCCACACTTATTCAACCTTATGCTGGAAGTGTCATAATCAGAAAAGAAAGAAGGCAAATTATCACTGCTTGACATTGACATGATTTGTACAGAAAACACCTAAGCTACAAAAGAAAGTACCAACACTAGTGAAATCATCAGTTATAGACAAAAATCGGTAGTAATGGTGTTTGTCAATAGCAAATAATAAGAAATAGAAATTAGGAAATTAGGAGTGCAGTCTATTGTAGCCAAAGAAACAGAATCAGGGTTAGGGAGATACTCCAGTTGGTAAGTAATTGCTGCTAAGGCCTGAGGACCCAAATTCAACTCCCCACAGATCATATGTAAAGAAAGCTGGATACAATAATGTTCTGTAAGCCCAGCAATGGTGATTCAGAGATGGGAGAATCTCTGCTTGTGGCTCACCAGACATTCTTGCCAAATTAGTGTTCTCCAGGTTCAGAGAGAGACTATGTCTCAAAAAATAAGCCAAAGAGTATCTGAGGAAGACATACTCTGTCAAATACACATGTGCACATGCATCTGCACACATGTGCACAACAAAAAAGAAATGGAAGTCAATATGCCAAGGAAACATGCCCCTGTTCATTATAGTCAAGAAGTAGAAACTGCTTCAGTGTCCTCCAGTTGATGAAAGGGTGAGCCATACAAATACCTAGAGTAGATTTAGCCACCAGAACAGTCCCAATTCCCTGGACATAGGCTAGGGGTATGGCTTAGTGGTAGGAGCCGTGCCTGTCGTGGATGAGGGCCTGTGTTCAGTGTTAGGATGGGGTTGCGGGAGGTGATGGATGGGTGGGCGTGTGAGCAGGCAAACAGTTCAGGAACTGAAAACTGTCCTGTTGCTACTCAGAAGCTTCTTATCCCCATCACTCTTCCTCTCCTCAGAGCTTTGTGGAGTAGCACGTTGTCATCATCTATGGAGGAATGTAGTAGAGGAGGCCCTGACCCACTAGTCCAGACTGCAACTGTTTACTTACCATGTTTACTAGAAGTAATCTGCTTAAGGTGTGGTCAGCTCTAGAGCCAGCTCATACCTGTTTTCCGTAACGAATGCCAATCCATCCTCTGGGCACTTACTTGCTTGCCCTGCTAAGAAGAAAGGTTCTTTTCCCAGTATGTTATTCTAACTGCCCACCCTGCCTCCCACCACTTAATTACTCCTCGCCACAGGAATGTGTGTGGCTGAACAAGAACTAAGCACAGGAGCCCTCTCGCCTGACCTGCAGAGGTTGGAACTTGCCTGTGATCCATCACAGCCCTAAATGCTTTGAATCTGAGTTTTTATCATATACATTCTGTGCATAGTCGACATCATGTGATAGGGCCAGGGCTGGCACACAGTGTGGGTTTACTGTTGTCAGTTGTCTAGTATAAACAAAAGATGAAAAATGATTATTGCTGAAAATTCACTTCCCAAATATACAGATCAAAGGGAAATAGACCAGAAGACTCCTTGGTCCTCCTAACACATAGTGTTATTAGATGATGGAATTTTATCAGAAATGCTATTCTCTAACACGAGCCAACATGCATTTTCTTAGAAATGAGAACTATTTCAAATAACTCTGCTATCATATTTATGTTTTAAATTTTTGCTCTACAGAGAAGACTACTGGGACTTAAATATTTTAATATGTAATATTTAATTTAATGTGATATTTAATATGTAAAAATATAAATACATTTATGCTATCTCAAAAGGGTATTTATGACCTAGTAAGTATTAAGACTCACTGGCTGTGGGCCTAGGATCATGGGTACATCTAGGTGTTTACCAAATACTACCTTTTATCTCATTTGTCTGCTTCTTAAATCTGAATTGTATATGTTATAAATGTAAAGTCTTCTGTTCAGAAAAGTAAATAAGAAAAGGGAAGAGGAAGGAAACTATTTGGTTCCAGAATTTCTATAGACCAGAACAATGAAAGCAGTCTTGAAAAAGAGGCTTGCTCACACTATATGGAGATTAGACCGTAAGAGGCAGGGGTAGAAGCAGGAAAGACAGTGGAGAATTAAATGGCTGTAATCTAAGGCAGATTGGTGTATATGTGGAGGGTGCTCTTTATTTTTAAAGATAACCTGTCTGTAGCCCAAGCTGGCCTCAAACTTGTAACATCTCCAGCTGTACCCTCCAGGGGTGAGCCTCCAAATCTGGCCACTGATAGTTTTCAAGTGTAATAATACTACTGGCATTCTATATATCATAAGTCTTTTTAGTTTTAAATAGTTTATGTGTTAAATATTACAGTGTCCAGAATTTGCATCAAAGAGATAAAAATGTGGCAATATTATACAGAAACAATGATGAAATAAATTCAGTGTAAGTTATGATCATTAAGCTGAGCTGTGAATTCATTTTGCAATTCTTGACTGTTCTCACGTGTTTAACATGAGAAACAATGAGAAGAAATGAAGTTAAGGTAGCAACTATAGAAAAAAGAAAGTTAAAATACAGAAATATTTAGATTTAATTCATTATAATTAGTCATGTAACTCTATGTAATACAAACTGTTAAAAACTGTTTAAGACAGACTCCTAGTACTATCAGATTTCTGATCCCAAAAATAGATTGTTCAAAACCAGAAACAGTGCTTAAAATTTTGTTGTAACCCTAATGTAAACCATATTAAGGATTTCAAATCTCATAGACACTATTAGAATAGTTGTCTATAAAACTGTATAATAAGTTTTCTTATAAATTTTTACCATTTTAAATAAAGAATTAGACTTTTCTATTAACTGTGGTTTCAGCATCCTTGCCAAAATTCCTGTTGAAACTCACTTGTTATTAACATTATGACATGTAGAACCTTTAAGATTGTATCCCACATACTACCCTCAAGAGAAAGTGCTCTAGTGTTAGGTTGGGTATCATGACAGAAGGTTCCTGATAGAAGAGAAGGTTGACTTTCTGCCATGTTAAGATGCATGAGAGGTTCTTACCTGATGTAGCTCCTCAGTATTGAACTTCCCCTATTCCAGAACTTTTTAAAAGTAATTTTTCATCACAAAGTACCTCATCTGTGATAATCTGTCATAGCAGCAGAAGGACCACTCCTGGGGTCCCTGCTATATCATGCTTTTCACAGCTGCCTGTGGCAGGGTATGATGTGACTACGGACCATGGTCTCCCCTTCCTGGCTTTGCAGTTCTACTTCCATCTCTGAGTGAATTTCAAAGGAAGAAAAAGTAGCCACTTCTTAGTTGCCACTATATATCATTTCGGGGAAAACTCGCTTCACATTTTATAATGTACAAATGAACTCCAGTAAGTAAAATGAAATACATGAATATAAAAATAGCAGGGATAGAACACTTACCTCAGTTATGGGACGAATGTAGTAAGGATTCAACTGAAGGGTGCTGGTCAGAATTCCATTGGCCATGCGGTGATGGGAAGAAGTCAGTGCCGTATTTGATGTGCCATTCCAGTGACTTGCTCTGACCCTTATCAGTTCTCATATGCTTCTCATTGTTGCTTGTAAGATGTCCAAGTCTACTGACCAAGACTTCAGGAACTGTCCCAAAAATGTCTTCAATGATCCAGACAAGACAGCATGGTGCTAGTGAGAATTGGTGTGGATATGATTAAGACTGGAGAGAAAGGCTGGATTCCTTGTCTGGGCTCATAGATTCAGGAGTGGGCCATCATAGAAGGGCACTGACTGAGCAGAGCCACTCTCAGTCTGTGGGATACTACTGGCCACTTTCAGGGCAGTCCACACTTCGCATGTATCTGTGGAAGTACCCTCCTGGACACACCCAGAAAGACTTAGGATCTTGACAAATTCTTCAAAATTAGTTAAACAGTTCACATGCATTACCAATGTACTGTGGCCCCATATTTCAATACAGAATGTGTGCCATATTTTTAGCACTCCAGAGTGCCAGGAGGACTCATACGGCTAACACAGCTTCAGCCTCCTCTCAAATAAGTACATAACCCCAGCTCCGCATTACAGTATTCTTTCCAGTTCCCTCACTGTTCTCTCCCATGCCCATCAGAAGTACCATTGTTGGGGAAGTTAGGACAGGGCAGGTCAAGTGTACAAGACAAGGCTTCTCTGGTTTTGAGCAGTGTGTTAGTTGTCCTGTCTCCAGTATGAACTTCAAACTCATAAAGCCAAAGGTTAAATCAGGTGACATAGTTGTCCTGCTGTGGTGGCTTCAAAGACAATGTCCCCCATCTGTTCCTCACCTAAATTTTGCTGAATCAAGGCTTTTTGTTTGCTTGCTCTGCTCATTTGCTTGCCATTTACCTTTCTGCAGGATCCCATTCAGTGCTTCTCTTACACCTCACTTGTCCTCAGCGTATCATGCCCTGGCCTTATTTAACCTCAAGTACTCTGTGGCTACTCAAGAATTCCATTTCACTCATTTTCCTGCTCATAGAACTTGATTTCCTTTGGACAAACATACCTATCTCTATCTCTTAGTCCCAGCTCAGATGCAAGATAAAGAGGGAAAACAAAATGGAATGGCACCTCAGAAGCTTGCCGAGTACATAACACTGTGCTTGAAGTGTGCCTACCCAAACTCTACAAGTGCATACCAGTACCTGTGAGGACCACAAGAATTAGGATGAAAATACAAGACCTTCATCCATGCAGTCTAAAAGTCTCTAAACCTTCTCCAAGCATGTCCAGATCTGTCTTTTCCTATACGCCTTGGCTACACAGACCCATTCTTCCATCTAGGACTGCACTTTAAGTATTAGA